>CAJDSM010091062.1:1945-12290 GCA_903981925.1 Ostrea lurida
TACACCCATTGTTTTTATATAATTGATAATATTAATTATATTCTAATGAACTTTTCTGCGTGCAAAGTTTCCATGCACAAAATAACACAACAAAAGCAAATGTGATTAGTTTGTTGTATACTTCTGGGAGATGGTGCCACTTCAGGCTTGTTGTGGAGTGGAGATCCGGTGCCACTTCAGGCATTATTTGTAGATGGGGAGATCTGGTGGCACTTTCATGCTTTTTTTGTGGAAGCTAATTATAACGAGTTTTCCCTACACAACACGATTTTACTTCACCCATTGGATGCTCCAGACTTGGTTTTAATTCGCTCCTTAATCAGCCCATTTGGATTAATGAGTGAGTTCTAATTCACTCTGAATCAGGCCCACTTGGATAACGAGGGCGTATCCTAATCACTCCTGAATCAGCCCATTGTGATGAACGGACGGGCGCGTAAGGTTCTTCAGTACGCGTAATTCGAAGACTTTCATCTGGGTAAGCTGCAACAGTTGACTGAAACAATAATATACATAGGATACATGACGCCAAGAGTTAAATAAGAGATCGATACTGGTATCAGCCATGAATAGGCTTTACACATCCTTAATCAGACCCAATTGGAAGTAAAATGTAGCGAGTCCATAAATTCAATACCTGATTCAGCCCATTGGATAATAAGGCGTGTCCTAATTCACTCACTAGAATACAGCCCCATATGGATAATGAGGCGAGTCACTAATTAAACTTCATGAGTCAGGCCCATTGGATAAATAAAGGATGAAGTCCTAATCTCGCTCCATAATCAGACCATATGGATAATCGCAGCGGAGGTCCTAATTCATTCCTGAATCAGCCATTGGATAATGAGGCGAAGTCCTAACTAAATTCTGAGTCAGGGCCCATTGGATAATAAGGCGCGAGTCGCTAATTCACTCCTGAACAGAGGCATTGGATATGTGCGTGTCCTAAATCCACTCTTGAATTCAGCCATTGCGGTATAAAAATAGGAGCGCGATGGCCTAATCCACTCTTGAATCACCAATGGAATAATTAACGGCGTGCCCCTAATTTGTCACTGATCAGCCCAATTGGATAATGAGGCGTGCCCCTAAATGTTACTCAATGCTGAATAGCCATTGGAACTAATAGGACAGGGCGTGCCTTAATTCACTCTGCGGAACTAATGGCGGTATGTCCTCATTCACTCCTTAATTATGCCTTTGGCCGGATAGAAATCCAATTCCATTCTTAATCAGTTCTATTGAACTATTTGAGGCGTGTCCTGATTCACTCGCTGATCTAATGTGAAGCTGTCCTGATTCCTCATTGGTCGGAGAGCAGGTTCCATAAATCACTCACTCAAACTACTGAATAACAAGCCTTAAAGACGATCGGTGAATATGTAATATTTGCATGTCAACGTAACTTGTAGTACATGTACAAAAAACATGTGTTTTCTATTACATCTTTTATATCTTTACCCATAGCGTGTTAGGAGTATTATTGTCATGTGTCTGCAAGGTAACAAGACCCCCCCTCCCCCCCACACACACTCACTCAACTCACTCACACATGTATCAGTTTACAATGCTTAGCCGGTCAGTTTGCCCATCAACAGGCTCCTATTAAACCACCCGCGGAACTACAAGGATAGGTATCTTTTCCGTGAATTTGCCACTGGTTCCTTAAGCTGAAATTCAAATAAAGGAGTATAGTCGATAAACATAAGCAACATTCTCGTCATAAAAAAGTTCGAGTCCTGTATCCTAACATATTTTCAATTGAAGTCTCCACCTGCATGTCTACAAATATACGTTCCAACGTTGCATCAAACTGTTAACTACAAGCAACTCTGCATGCCTTAATATTGAGACAATCTTATCTAATCCACCAACCGTTGTTCTTGTTCTTTACTATAGTCCAGCTGGGCATGTCATTACACAGAATTGATGTTAAAATAGTTAAAAATGGTGATCTAAGAATCACGAACCTCGTAGTTCCTTACATAAGGTTCCTAAATTCGAGTTAAGAAATACCTCTCGGTCATTTAATGTGAGACAGCGAACTCTCCAGTCTTCTCACTTAGGAATTCTAACCGACAGATTATTGCCAGACGATGCGGTCAAATATGAAAGAGAAGACCTTGATACATTACTCATTATGATTAAAATGTTTAGAAGAATATTAAAAACACGCTACAGCGTATTAGTTCAAATACGCTTACCCAATAGTCCCACACTATACTATCCTTCTGTGTTTTCGTTAAACCATGCGCAAAATAATCACTTATGACGATTTGGTTACAATGAGGAATATGTTGTTGGTTCCAGCCGAAAAAAGGCTGATCTAAACGATATTGTTTTTGGCTGTAAAATTTCATTACTTACAACGCATTTGTAAACGAACTTGGTATAACTCCACATTTGGTAATCGATACTTTGCACTCCTACTGCTCTTTCAAAAACAAAATTCTTCAAAATCATCGCTTTAGTTTTAAACACATTTAATATCCCAGTCGAAGTGGAACGGAAGAATATGAACTACCGTACCTATACTGATTCCATAATTTCAATTAAAAACCCCTTACAACAAAGTATATGGCTGGATCGAGTAAATGTTCAACCAGCCCCAGTTCTTTACTCATCACGAAATATTGATAGCTGTCAAGGAACAACTTCAGACGTATTGTGAAACATACATATGCCAGACATGAGTCAAACAAATGTGGATTTCTAAAAAAACTGCAAAGAAAATTCTAGTGATATTGATATGCCCAAGAATCGTTTCAATATCAACAACATCCAGCATATGACTTTCAACACTTTGACACAAAACCATCTCGACGATAAATTAAAACAAGACTTTGTAAACATTAATAGACAGTTGATTTGTTTAACAAAATGGGAAGAGGAAATATTCTTATTAGTAATCAGCCATTCAAAAAAAAATTTTTGTTTGAACTCCACTCGATTCTACAACAAGTACTCTGAATTGAATTAAAAGCAAGGTGTCTGGATGTTTCTCGCTCATCAAAGTTTTGACTGGTGTTGCTTATTGTTTGCTCAGTGGTTTGTGTGAGAATAATGGCTCGAAATCAGTGATCAAAACATGACAACCGACATTGTTCGACTGTAGGAAAGGCCAGATCATAGGAGGACTACAGCTGCACATTGATTGTTTTGCGGTCTCCATGTTATTTAGAGCTACATAAACCTAATTCATTTGAGGTGGTGTTTATTTAAATGGTGTAATTAAAATCTCATTCAAAAAAGTTCCTTCTATATGAAAAGAATAAATAGGCAGTATACATCTGAAAGCTGAATGTTGTTTCTCTTCTTTTGAATGCATATTTATAATCGTATCAACACTATTTCTACAGATATTACTGAATAAATTTATCTCGAACAGTTATACATTTATTCTTGCTTCAAATTATAAATGATTTCCTAATAATCTGACATATACCTCGCTCATTCAGAGGCTCTCGCATTTTGGCACCAAATTAACATAATCTCGGAGACGAATTTGAAGTCGACACACAGGAGTCGTGTTCATATGTCAATGATTTATATCTGAAATTCGAACATTTTTATATAGGTGGTTAAACGAAGTATCTCTACAAGATTATTTGATGGCATAAATCCTAAAACTAATTAGTCAATATTATAATTGAACTAAAAGCGGGGAACATTGTTGTCAGCGCTCTTTCTCAATTATTCCTGTACGAAATAATATCGTCCTACCAATGAGTTTTATACTGGCACTACAAGATTCATTACTCCATGGAATACACCCCGCAACACTACTCTAGTTGTCGATGAGTATATTATGCATCATTAATCTATCACTCTCGAAATATCATGATATAAGCTGATCATTGCTGCTCTCGATGCAGCGGCATCTTGCTACGCAGTCGATTTTGGACTCTCATGATCTTAGAGAACCTTGCTAAGCAGGAGCGCAAAAAAATCTATTGTCCTCAAGCTTTTGCAGGTGTGCAGGAGCTCTTTTCTTAACTCTCGAGTCTCACTGTTTAGATTTTAAAGGAACAGATTGTTTCCGCATACCATTCTATGAGACCCTATAATAAACAATTTAGTTTACCAACAACTTAGCCTTGTTCTATGATGCCTTAAACCAAAAATGCTCGTCTGATTGATCGCTCTTCTCAGTTCCACGCTCATTGTTAATGCCGTGTATTATCAACAACACTCAATATTATACGCATCTCCGATCTCGTGACAATATAGTTTACCGTTTTACCTAGATATCAGACATTATGGGATCTTCGTACGATATGCGTTGTGGAGGAGCACAGGTCGAGACAGGGCGTGTGGCTATACTCTCTCCTTATATGCCATTTCCGATGGAATACACTACCGGTCTTGGTCATGTGTAAGTTTCGAATTTATTCCTTGTGGGTGTAGTTATCTTCCACAATTTTTGATTTATAAGCGTCCCCACTCCCCCTATATAAAGTCCATATCAAGAGAACTTAAACGAGAATCGGCAGCACTCAGCATTGTTCGTTTATCTTTTTGACGCTATGCTTATTAGATTAGTAATACAGTTAGTTATCATTACATAATTGTATTCTCAAGAATAATTTACTCTCCTTTCTCTAGATCGTCATACTCGTCGTATCGTCTACTCGCATCGCGTATTCTCATCTCGGTACTCTCTTACTCTACTCATCTCTACTTTACACGGCTAGCGTCTCCTCGTGTTAGCATTCCATGACTCGCTAGTCTCGAATATGCATCGTGCATACATGAACGCTGACATATGTAGTAGATTATGATCTAATGAGTAGCTCCTCCTCAACACAATCTCTTATCTTATCTATTTCTGCACCTCCACGTCATGGCAATATTCCTAATATTAATGACACCAGCCATATATTTAATATTAACGTGTCATTATATTCGATCTGGCTATCTCGTGACTTCAGCAGTAATATTATACCTTGTGATTCTGTGATTGTTAGCTTTAGGTACAGAAACCCTTACACCCTCTACACACTCTGATTCCTATACTAGTTCTGTTTGCTAATAGCGTCTTTCCTTCAAGAGGATTCATTATATTGCTACTACGAGCATGGAATTAGACATATGTTTTACACTGGTTTACACTGTCGAAATTGTTCACCCGGAGCACTAGTCACTTACCATGTTAGTATTTTCAAGACTCATAACATACTTACCTTCGTTTAAAATGGATACGTGGGGGGGCCGACTACTCATGAAATTTGATGGATAGTAATCGCGTATATTACCAAAATTCTCTCGTTAAATAAATATACTCTGTGTGCTACATTGGCTCTTGTCACTTTGTACACGACCCAGTCAATCCTCGGTCTCTGGAACTGAAAATTAAAATCATATGAACTGTAACATATCCCCTGCACGACGGATGCGCCCATATTTAATTTTCAACCCAGGCCATACATATACCAGGTTGCACCAATCTACTGCAAGATATGTATATTGATTACTGGATTGAATTGACTCTTAGTAGTAAAACAGGCGCTAAAAAGGAATGCAAGAGGGTGACATTAGAAACAGATTGGAACTGATATATATGTACTGAGGAGGACCTAGCAATATCGATGGACTCTTGATTTTTGGGTAGAAAAATCGTTTGCTTTACTACAATGTTATTTGTTGGTTTAAAAGAAAGCTGTGTAGTCTCTTCTACGCACACCGATTTTTATAATGTGTATCCCTAGTGCTTTCGCTAGGTACATTTACTAAATCTCTTTTTGTCACTCGAGTGAAAAAGAGTGTTTTTATGCACAAACAAGTTATCTTAATACAATACGATCAAATACATATCCAATATGAGCAGATAAATATACATTATAAACACAATTTGTGTGTACAGAATAGTACCTTCGCTGTTAAACGGTGCCATTAAGTGCCACAAGGATATATTCGATCTCTAAACAAAATGATTCTGTAAATTTTAAGTTTCGGTTTATGTAATGGCTCTAATCAACCCGCGCACTCCGTATGTCTATATATAGAGAGGTTACTCGTTCTAAAGACTTGGATCAGCCAAAAGGATATTGTGCACATACGTCATTATGTAGTAGTTATCATAACGCTCGTAGCTATAGGAACCAACACGCTGTCACCACCCTTCGTTTGCGCACAGTTGAAGTTACCATCTAGATCGGAACTCTGAGCAATGTGTATATTAACGCAGGTTGTTAACCGTAGATCGAATTCTGAGGTAGGAAACTTCATCCGAGTTAAACAGAGAAGTGCTCTGAATAGTATCAATAAAATACAGTCAACATATGAACATTAGACTCCAGATGAAAATTGTACATAATCGCTACATCCATAATTTTTGCAAAATGAACTATGTTATTATGTAATGTTAAAATAACATAAATCTATTGCTTATATATATAAATTGTAGTGAATAATACGCTGTTATACTAGCTATGAAATTCAATTAAGTACAGTAAACCGCTAGAAAACATGCGATCGTGGACCCAATATTCGCGTTTCTCATCAATAATTTCTGACGTGAATAAAAGAATATTTTTGGTATTCAACTTAAAATTAAATTTCTACACGTAGCCAAAAACTGCGTTATCTAATATTTATCTTCTGGTGAGTAATTTTTATTGATGGGCTCAAAACGCTATTTAAGATTTTGTGAACAAATAATTCGTGCCAGGTCTGTTAGTATAATCTGTAGACAACATTGAAAATTCTCAATAGGCAAATGATACAAAACAAAATTCTCTTACTGCTCAAAACGTGTTCATTTGTTGTGCCTCGGTGTTGTAGAAATTTCGACATTGCACCTAGTTTTTCATTTCTCCTATCTTTCCCGCCAATGCCCATACATCTCGAGGGTAGTGACACTGCCACCTGGGGTTGTATCTTACTATACTCATAAAACATTATTTTTGGTCGCGGATCGGTTCTCTTGCTATTTCCAAAACATGTTTAGGTTCAAGGTTAAGGCATCTAGATCTTTCTTTTTGTATATAATCTCTCCTGTATCCTGTTAGTAGGCCCATATTTATGTAGAGTTAAAGCCACGGTGATTCACTGTTCGTGATATTAATATCAACTAAAAGTATGTGATATCAATATAATTTACATATATCTCAACACTCTTTCTATCAAATTAATATCTTCATTCTTCTTGACCCTTGTATTACCACCATAATATTTGAACACACCCTGATATTAATTAACTCAATCATTACGAGTCATTTTACAATAATATACAATCGACTTGTTTCCTCGTCTCGATTCCTGCTGAGGGTGTATGAAGTGTAATAATTGGCCTCTCTCCGCTGAGATTATGTGACAGTCTCGGCCTTCATATCGCGTCATGAAGTCGATGGGTAGACCTCCCAAGTGGTAGTAAGAGCACACTGACTAAAGTAAAATTGTCACGTGGGTCTCAGGTCTCTCGATTGTCACCAGGTCCTTCTCAGAACTTAAATTTTCTACCATTGGATACTCATACTCACTTCTATTACGGATACTCGTAGTAGGTGACTTGCCCGATGGAAATTCACTAGTACGTGTGATACATAACCACACATAGGTAGTGTCTCGTGAGGAATGTGTGCTAGTGCATTGTTTTCTAAAGCGAGAATTCGAATTTCAGTATTCTTTTAACATGGGTTATATCGCAATTTGCCCCATCCGCTCCATAAACTTAAAACAAATCGTTGAGAACATTGAGAGTGTATTGTTTGCTCTCTCTCGCCTGAATTGTTTCTGTGGATTGTTGCTGGACTGTATGAGATCGTCTTGCAACTCAATGTGTAGCTTTATGTGTACATCAAGTTATTTTCTCATAGCTCTCGCCCGCCCTAAACCACTGGCTCTCCTCTCGCCCCCCCGCTTACACACAAAAGCAGGAGGGGCTCTTCCGATTTGATTGGTTTTATTATCTCATTGTGGATCTCGTCTCCTTCAGGGTAAGAGATCACAGCTCTGCGATTGGTATGTGTTCAGTAGAGTACGAAGATAATTAACGAGTGTCCAGCATGTATTTATATATAGGAACAATTAGATGTGTTGTGTTATACTAAGTTACAAAAAATTCATCAGATTTGGGGCTTCATGCAATTTCATGGTTAAAGCTTGGTATTGTTACATAATCGAGCCTACACCAAACATCATAGAATGATGTTCTGTCAATGATTGCTTGATAAGGTCTCTTGTATAGACAAGAATATTCGTCGATGTAGCTACGTATCGTTGCGTCATGTTAATAAACCAAATGATATTAGAAACTCATCGATCCATGGTTGGTTGTAAGGTGAAAATATGACGCAAAGATGTTCTTACTTCTTGATGGCCTTGTTACATTCCACATTCGGAACAATGTTCACTGTTCCTAAACTGGACATCTATGAGTCCTCAATTTGATGTTGTATCTTCGCTGGTTAAGAAGTAAATATTTGTTCCCCTACTTGTTAGCATAAATAACTTCTAGTTTACAACATCGACGGATCGAACCTTACTTCCCGTTCATTGCCGCCCACTCTGATATATTGCAGTCGAACAATGTTTATTACCTTCGCTACTATAATATGGTGTGGATTAGCGTTAAATAATGATCTGGTAAGGTTTATTTTTCTTTTTCCTGCATGTTCTCTCAGTGTATAAAGTAGTTAAACCGCATGGGTATTCATCTGCTCTGTTTAAGTCTTGTGCTTGAGAGTATATATAAGAAAATATTGATCGATAGTAAGACAAAAACGCTATGCAACGGATCACAATAGCACTTAGTACAGAAATTAGAACAATCTTAAATGCCTAATTGAATCATTACTATAGCGCAATTATTTTACTTTTAGTGACATCTAGTGTTTGGTAAATATGAACCATTCGTCATAGTGTGTGTAGGGTCAAATTATATCCTGCTGATTCGTGTCAGTTATCTGATAGAAATATTGAATGTCTAGTACTGTATTGATACTATAGAAGTGCGCCAAGGTTCAACTACTCGCTGTCAAAACGCTTAAATAGTACATCAATTAATATATTCAACATACAAGGAATATTCGGGTAAGTTGTGTTTGGTCAGCAAGCCCATTCTGTGGCAATCTTAAATTACATGCTTTCGCTCGACCGTTCTTCGTTAACTATTCTAATCAAGTAAGCGATTCATGGTACGTCTAATTTTGGTGCCCATGGACAAGGTGTGGCTTAACTCAGTACACTCTTTTTTTTTGCGCTGACCGGTCAATAGATACTCACGTCTACGTGAATCTCTCTCTCAGCATACAAAATAATTGAGAACGAAAACAACTGTTGTGAGCATTTACCCGTAGTCAAATCTAGTAGTACCAGTGAAAAATAGCAACGATCATACAACATGGAGTCACTAAGAAACTGCTTTAAATTCAGAAAAGTCCTTTGTTCTTTTTTATATTGATGATGATTTTCTTATAATTTGTTGTTCTGTTAAATTATTCTGCAAACTTAAATGGATCATTGAATATAAGCTCTACGCCGCTAATTGCTAGAATACTTCTTGCTCTCGCAGAGTGAATGATTCTTACGTGTTAGAAATGATAAATTGCAAGATTCTGTTAGGTATTTCCCTGCAGCATCAACTTTTTTGTTAGTAGTCTGGCCTTTGTTTTGGTGTGTCCACTTTATGAAATATTAAGCATTTTATTGATTTCTTTGTTTTGGAGTGAAAATTAATGGCAGTATTACATTTGTCGCTCTTGTTTTCGTTGTATAGTATTTCCATTGAGATGTATATATTCGTTATTGGTTTGCCTACGCATGTAAAATATGTAGTGCTGCTATTCTTTCATTGATCTGCTATTTTAGTGAAAATGGTGCACTACCATTAGTGAGACATCAGCTTCTTGTGTCATGTCTGATTTGGTGTGCTTTATCAATATCAACATTCATAAATTGTTGTAAACGTGATGACTATTATACTTTGTACTAGACTCCGATTCGACTTTGGTCTACTATATTCTTAAAATAAGTTATAGTAAAATGATACCTATGTGGATGGGAGATGGTGCCACTTCAGGCTTATTTAGTGTGGGAGATGGTTGCCACTTCATGCTTTTTTGTGGAAGCGTAATTATTAACGAGTTTCCCTACACAACACTATTACTTTCAACCCATGGATGCTCCAGACGTGGTTTTAATTCGCTCCTTAATCAGCCCATTGGATAATGAGTTGGAGTCTCTTAATTCACTCCTTGAATCAGCCCCATGGGATAACGAGGCGTGTCCTAATTCACTCCTGAATCAGCCCATTGGACATAACGGCGCGAGTCCTAATTTCGCTCCTTAATCAGCCCATTGGATAATGGTGCGAGTCCTAATTCACTCCTGAATCAGCCCA
>CAJDSM010091090.1:0-12742 GCA_903981925.1 Ostrea lurida
CTCGCTTCATGAAACCATTTCTAACTGTTCAACATTGCATTACGATGCAAACATTTCTATTAATGTTCGTANCTCGCTTCATGAAACCATTTCTAACTGTTCAGCATTGCATTACGATGCAAACATTTTTATTGATGTTCGGTATTTTTAATGTAAAATATTTCATTTATGGTCAATACATTTTTATTCATACTTTAAAAATCCCATTCATATTATTAAATATACATTAAGAGTATTGCAAAGTTTACAATTGTTATAACGATCTAGTCTACCATTGGATCAAATGATCAATGTCTGACTATTTCCAGATTGATTGTTACGCTTTACTTTGGCTGAGAATCTTTGCATTTACGTGATCAAAATATATGGGGCACACGGCGGTTGTGACCGGTTAAAGGGGGATGCTTACTTTTCCAACAAACATGTCCCTATCTCTGATATGCCCAGATGTCGATGTTTGCGCGTCTTACCATTTTAAATTCCTTATAGAAGTCAAGGATTGATCATTGTTCATTTGTATTTTCTTATTTTCATAAAACACTTACGTAGGAACATATTTCTTGTGTGTGTAACAAGATATTCGAGCATAAATGAAATTCTATAAATATCCATATAACAAGATTATCAAATATAGATCAAAAGTCTTAATTTACATCAATATTAATTGAATATCCGTCAAAATTACATCAAGATGAAAATATGATACTAATTCTGGTGATACTAATTTTGGTGCACCGTACGTGACATATTTCGAAAAAGAATTTCTCGTCAACGATGCTTGAGCCAAGAAAAAAAGAAAGAATTTTACAGAAAGGGTCTTAACTTCAGACCAAAAGCCAGTTCTAAAGGAGAAGGGATTTACATGAGGGAGATACTCCTTCGTTTAATGTTAAACATAAAATATTTATATTCACTGAGTCTTTTCTCTTATATTTCAATTGACATTGCTTTAATCACTCGATAAACTCATATTTGTTGCAAACTAGTTCGATCCGGTTTTGTAGTACCACCTGTCCGCGCAATCATTACCAAATATGGATAGTCGTCGTCATTGGCTGCATTGGTTGTTCCATTTATAGGAACGAAATGTCAACAGTATGGTATTTCAGGACTTAAATCTAGTCTATGTGTTCAAAAAAATACATGAACGTATAAATATTTATAAACAATAAACATATAAACAATAAAACGTCTCCTTTTTGTTGGTTTATCGGGTGATGAAGCAGCTAGCTAGCATTGCAGAAAAAAATCAATAAACCACGTTAGCGGGTTAGGATGCTAGGTACTTCACCACACGATAAACCAACAAAGAAAGGCATTTTATAATTTAAATGATGCCATCTTATTTTTCAATTTTGTAATTATCTCCCCTTTGATGTGGATATGGCCTTTCATTGGAATAATACTTGAATTTTCCTTACCCATACCAAGATGGGTTGATACAGGTATAAGCCCAATGTTTCTGGAGAAGATAGCTTATATTAACATGTATAACTATAATTCACAATTACGTTTGACACAATGTTAACTTCGCCTTTTTGTATCGTGGCCCCAGCCTACCCCATTATGCATGATCTGGACGTTAATCTATTTTATATCAGAAGCTTCCATGTAAATACCCATTCTTCTGGTCCAGTGGTTCTTTAAAACAAGATTTTAAAAAGATTTTCCCAAATGTATTTCTAAGTAAAGCTTTGATCCTCTACTGTGACCCCATATTACCCCTAAGGGTCATGATTTGAACAGATTTCGAATCTCTACTTTGTTGAAAAGAGTTTTCAATGACACCACCCTATTTTTACAATTTTGTGATTATCTTCACTTGGAAGGAGGCATGCCCCTTCATTTTGAACAAACCTGTATCCTCTTCACCTATGGGTTTGTTTGCAATTGGCCCTTTGATTCTGGAGAAGAAATCGAAAAGATAAAAAAGTTAAAGGACAGACAGACAATGAATGGCTCACTTGAGTTTTCAGCTCAGAGGAGCTACATTCAAGGTGTTTCTACATGAATCAGAATGTGTGTAATGATGACACGTTTTGCACAGATTTCCTGTTCTACATATCTAGATACATGTATGTGATATTTTTTGTTACAGCTAAAACATCACAGCTCATAACTGCGGCAATGAAAAAGATGAAGAGAAACGCTCCGGCGATAAAAGAATTCAATGGCATGAAGTACTACCAATCAAAGGACGAAAAGTACTGGTACGTCAAGGACACCGCGGGTCATGCCAAGGCGCTGCTGAAGAAGTATAAAGATAGAAAATCTTCCATAGTGTTTGAAGGTTCGATGTCAATCGATAAGCACGGAAAATTAGTAGATATGGAGAATAAGCATGAATCGTGCAAAATACCAATCATTGAAAAAAGCAAAATGAAAAACTGTAAATAACAGTGCAGTCATCAAAAATATGTTATCCCTTAATGGAACCAGTCAAGCATGCATGTAATTTGGACATCAAAGTCGCATATACATGTATATACACCTTGTAATTGTTTATGATGATTGTATCTTCTGAAATAACTTTTACCTTGTACACTGCTTTTTGTTTTTCACATATTTCCTTGTTTATATATACCAGTAAGCTTGTCCGTCTTGTAAGGTCGCTATAACACCTCAATGAGCGCTGTCTCATACATTTTGATGCACACGGATCTGTCTGTATGATAATCATATAATAACAAGTTTACTATTAAAACGCAATTTGATTAAAGTAGTCGAGTTTGCTCATCGTACTTTGTATTCCACACTATGTGTATATATGATATAGATTCAGAATCTCATGAAGAGGAAAACGTTTTCAGAGAAGGGATACTCTTCATGAATTAATGGTGTATATATTTGCAAGGCTGCCGAGCAAATGAATATACTATTTCAGTGAGTTAGTCAAAGTAGATACCAAAACACACAATTGTAGATACATGTAATTCTATTTATTTCATTCGATCGGCATATATTTTGAGGTGATCCCCAATACTACAGAACACCTGAATCAAACCCAGTCCCGAAACATCATTACTGACAGCTTTGCTGGTTCAAGTTCCTACGCAAGAAAAAATGCGATAAATATTGTACAGTTACACAGACTTCCATTCCATGAATGACGATTGTTTTTAATGGTATTGAAAAGATTTTTTTTTATTAAACAATTATATTCAATATACTACTACCAGTAATTTGTTTGTATATTGTTTTTTCTTCAAACTCTATCTCCGATATTAGTATGCCCAGAGTCTAACGGCGGTAAACATGTAGTTTAAACCACAACAACTTCATAAGATGTTTATAAGCAAACACTTTTGTGCACAAAGACTTAAGTAGCAGGAAGCATTCCATAGGTCGCACCTCCCTCCCCTGGATCCATTGTAGCGTAACGAATATGGACAGATATTGTACCTTGTTTAGTCATCAAAGTGTTTCGCAGGAAGTTTTCCCTTCTGCTACTTGATATAACACGTGAAAATTGAATTTGAAAGCATTGTAATCCCATTAGCAAACACTTTCGTCACTAAAATCACTGTTTTACCTCAAAGTAGTTCTGGATAAATGATGTGATTTCCAAAAAGTTGCAACAAAAACTTTCAATTACGTCAATGGTGTTGTAGAAATAAAAGAATTAGTTTTACAAGAAAATTATTTAATAAAAATCAAATGAATAACTAAGTTCAACCATTCCAATGCCCTTTAAAACAAATTTCATTCATAGGCACGAATGGAAATCTGTATAACTGTGTAGTATCTATTGCATTTTTTTTCTTGCTTAGGAACACAACCACAGCTATTTGTAATGACTCCTCGGGAATACTTTGAATCAGCTGTTCTGGTATCAGGACAACTTGGCCCTAAGTCAACTCGCCTTCACGACATCTCGCCTCATTTTCGGGACAACTCGCCATGACAAGTCACTCTAAGATCCCAGCACATTTTACGTATTTTTTTTACTAGGTATTTTATCTTTGAATGTTATTGATTTGCATTATTTGGTCAATATTATAAATAGGTAACGTTAAAAAAAATAAATATTTTGTTTAGTTTGAGTTGTAAAAGGGATAAATTGTAAGTGGCTAAATCTTCGGCTCGTTCCGTAAATTATTCCTTACGAGAGTCTGATGTGACGTCACACCCAGAACTCGATCCAAGATAGTGCAACGATGTGTAATCAGTGAATGCATAAACACGAAAAAGAATGCGTCTCTACGCGAATTTCCTTCAAACATATCTCTTAGAAATAGGTTTGTTTACTCATCTTTTGAGGGCTGAAAACGATATGTATGTTGTGTATGGTCGGCAGTCATTTCAGTGGAGGACAACATCAATATGGCGAAGTAGGCTGAAGAAGTTGACATTGTACCTCGAGGATTGGAAGTCATATTATTCACTCTTAGACCATTAACGACAAAGCCTGAGCAATGTAGACACGTTGTACAGTACAAGAGCTCAACATATCACGAGTAAGCTATATTATCACACGGCGGGTGTGACCGGTCAGCAGAGGATGCTTACTCCTCCATGGCACTTGATCCTTCCTTTGCGCTTGTCGGAGGTCCGTGTTGCCCTACAAACGATTTTGTTTATATGTTTTTGGGACTGTGATTACGTTTAAGACATTGTTTACTTCGCCAATTTATATTGTACACCTGTAATGTTTATATAACACGAGTCATGACGATCCTCATCACATTGTTACTTAACATATCGTTGGAATAAACAACCTTACGAAAACACATTATATACCCAACATATGAAGCATATGAAATCAGTATTTATTACGGAGCTTTTAGAAAACAAATACATAGGCGTTGGACAGTTTTTGAAAAGGGGAGGCGAACTTCAAAATGTGGCAAGCAAAGAATGAAACAAATTATCTTTTGAATAATGTGGGAGATGGGGTGACAAAACTTCTAAGTTTGGCAAGCAGAAAAAATAACATTTAAGCTCCAATTATGGACAGGCTAGCAAGCCTCCTGTGACCAAAGTGGTAGATGGTGATAAACCGAATCCTGTTAAAGGAATGTCGGCACCAAAATCCGAGTCGCAGAACCCGCAAAGCAAATCCAGTGATATGGGGTCTCTGACTCCCAAGGGAAAAGACAGAGGTAGGAAAAATAAAAGGAACAAACGACATAGATCCTCATCTTCCAGCTCTTCAGAAGATGATACCATGTCAAGGTGGACTCAAATATCACGCAGCAGGTCCAGAAGTAACAGCCCACAGGTTCAAAGTTATTGCCTGCATGTTGTTCAGTTAGCCAGTGTAAAAACGAAGCAAATTTCTCCCATAGTAAACAAATAATAGATGACCCGAAGGGCAACATTTTGTCAAAGTAATAGTTGTCTAGAAATTTGAACCCAAGCAAGTGGAGATCGGGTGGTGAAATAAGTATCAGGCAAAAAGCTGATTTGATATCTGATTTGGCTAATAATGAATTCCTTCCGGAAATAGAAATCATACTCGCAGCATAGTCAATACTGGAATAGGTGACTGAACCGGCTCTAGGGTCGATAAAGGTTTTGACCGTGTTATGTTCAGCGTAAGAAAAATGGTGTATTAGGCGCATATCGCCATCATTCTTGGAAACACGGCCCAAGGGGGACACTTGTGACTTAACAAATGGTGGACTTTAAATGGTCCAGCAACCCTTTGGAGCCTGACTTTCAATCGCTATTGACATGTTTTGATTCTATGCTTTTGAAATTGTGGCATCCCCCCCTCACTGTGCCCTAAATATTGAAGACGAAAACCTGAAGTAAAATCAACTAAATAAAGAATTGGAATCGTTTCTTTGCTGACACCCCCTCCCTCTTCCTTTTCTATCTATATAACTTTCACATATAGTTATAAAACTATATGATATATATAAGAGAAATTAATGTTGATGTCATCGTATTATATTTATAATGTACATGCATGTATATATGTGAAAGAAATAAACAAGATTAAACAAACAAACAAAAAAGAATTGGAATCGTGACAACCTTGTAAATGCGATGCGCTTACGAATTAATATTGATTGTCGAGGGGCCTAGTTTGAATATTGCTGGATGTCTTGAATTGTGGGCGTTTGCCTCCGCGGTGTTTGCAAAAATGGCTAAACCTGCATTCGGGGGTAGAAAGGACATGATTTACATGCATTGTAATAGTTGCAACTAAGGGGTGATTTATTGACATGAACAGACATGCTAATTGCATTATTTAAACGGGTGGGCAGGGGTGTCTGCGTTGAGTTACCAGACATATACAGAAGCCAGTACTCAGTATCAATTTTACCCTACGAAGTATGGGGTGCAGCAGCCTTTCGTAGCGATATTGCTCGTCATACTCACGCCAAGTTGTAGACCTACTAGTTGCTAGGCAAATATCCCTGATGTACTAAAGGTCACATGCAACGTTCGTTATCTGTATATATTTTATATAGTTATTACCACGGTTTTGGAAAATATAAGAGTGATGAATTTAATTTGCAGTTATTTATACCTAATTTTTTAGTTACCTCTCTTTGAAGAAAGCAAATACAATGCACCTGTGCATATACATACTACAAAATCACTGTCAGTTGTTGTACAATTATATGTTCATTATCATCAAATAATTCTGAAGGGATTGATTGATATGTGCATTTCCTGCAATTCTTCTTATTGTTATTAGAAGTATTCAGTGTCGGAGATAAAAAAAAAAGTTGTGAAATGTTAATTGCGTATGCCCTTAAGCAGTTGATGCAAATTGTGGACTTGTTTTTAAAGCATATTGCTGGTAAAGACTAGGAAGGCAGATGTCCACTTTTCAGTATGCAAGAATGTGTTAGGTTTAGCTTGCATGATGCACAATCTGTCATTGGGAATTTGTAAGTCATCCTGGGACTCAAAATTGATTAAATCCGAGGCGGATTTCAGAAGCAGCGAGAGGTCAATGAACTGACCCTCCCAGATTTTGACCTTGAGTTTGGTGGGGAGATGGTTCTCAAGTTGACCGTGAAAACTTGTATAAGTTGTAGACAGAGGACTCTTAATGCGGTATAATTAATCTAAGGTGTGAAGTACTCACCCTGCCTGGCTTGACATGTGTCCTCTGTGGACTCCACGTGGGTAGGGGGAGGTAATGTAAGCAAAAAGGCAGGATCATCTGGCTAAGAGCGGGCCACCAACGGATGGCTTGGTTGAGAGTCGTCAGAGTCGACTGGACCGTCTGGATGGTGGTGAAGGAAAAGGGACCAGGCGCAACCTCCGCAGGGCGCTGTGACTGTGCCTCCGATCGGGGTCTCCTTTTAACTCCCCTTCCCCGGGAAGATATGCCCATTGTTCGCTGGCGGCGCTTTGTACACGTTCATCGTGGCATCGGTTGTGATCACGAAATGCTGATGGGTGTCGATGGATGGTAGAAGATTAAAGGGAAATATTGTCCGAATGTAAAAAGGGTGAGGGGTAAAGAGGCTCCTCTAGGGCAACCTAGGTCAGTCATCATGAATATTGATTATCTTACTTTCGATTTCAATTCCACGTGCTTCCCATAATAAGCAATGGATGCATGATGTAATGCCTCTAAAATGGAATAATTCATGGACAGGTTTGACTGGAGATGGTTATTGCGATTACGTAAAATATCTAGTTGAAGCAGAGCAATTTCGCAATGAAATGTGTGAACGTTGTGTCTTCGGCAACCACGACAATGGTTAGAGTATACATGTATTTGGTAATGCATGAACTTCGTACAACTTATTTACGTTAATGAACATAATAACAACATTTAATAAAATCTTCTCTCTCTCTCTCTCTCTCTCTCTCTCTCTCTCTCTCTCTCTTCTCTCTCTCTCTCTCTATCTCTCTCTCTCTCTCTCCTCTCTCTCTCCTCTTCAAATATCTACCATATTATCATTTTTTTCTTTAATTTTCTATATTAGGTTTCTTTTATTTCCAGAAAATGTTACTCCGCATTGGTGTTTGTTGTTGACACTATTCATACATATTCATTACTATGACGCACTCGCCCTAACGGATCCTCTTTACCGCCTACCCAAACCCTTGAGATTGTTGCTTCCGGTGTTGAAAATTAATCATATCTCTGTGCTAAATTTGCAGAACGATAATTTGTACGTTGAAATAGGACCACAGGTCACCCTACATTATCATTCAGAAGTTACCTGTGGTCACCCATCAATGTGTAAGCCAGTTACTAGTTACCTGTGGTCATCCCATCAGTGAGTAAGCAGTTACCTGTGGTCACCCATCAGTATGTATCCAGTACTAGGTTACTTCGGGTCACCCATCAGTGTGTAAGCAGTGCTAGGTTACCTCTGGTCACCCATCAGTTTGTAAAGAGACGAAGGCTAGCTATGGTCACCTACTTTCACTTCTCAAATGGAACTACATTTTAGGGCGTATGAAAATGTGGGTGACTCGTAGTCTGAACTCAGCGTACAAATTATTCTTCTGCGCTAAATTTATATGTGCCCGAATTGAGATTTGAGAATCCGTACAGATGATTTTCGCACTGAGAGTAAGTAGTTTAAATGAAGTACACAAAGTCCAAAATCAAATAATTCTGATTATATCATGAGCCTTTGTACATTTGTCTTTGAGCATTGCTTTATGAAGTATGTTTTTGGGACTATGATTACGTTTAACACAATGTTTACTTCGCCATTTTATATTAGAATAATGACACCTAAGAACTTAACCTCTTTTACAACTTGAATGAGAGTTTCATCTAATATCAATTGCAAATCGTCGTGTTGTTTCTGTTTAGCACATATATGCTCACACACGGGTTTAGTTCTGAAGAAAGTATCAATTAGAAAATTTGTTGTACATCAAGCGTTTTTTGATAAATACCATATGAAAAGGGAGGGGACATGACTACAAGATGAAAAAAGAAGTTAAATTTCATTTGTAGTGAATTTCAGGGGCTTGTCTGTAAATAGTTTGCCTATGTCCATGTGGTATATCCATTGTGCGAGTGTTGGTCGATACGGCTATTTTTAGTGTAACAGGTTTGATCAATCAGAAAACTATACTATTGATTAGTGTACTTTTCCTTGAAATTTGCATGTTTTATTGAACACAGATTGAGCGAAAAAAAAACACATTCAGAATTAGTTTACATTAATTTTGTTTTATTTCAAAGGATCACAAGCGTACAAGCTGTGTCTTTGCATTCCTCGAGAATCTTTAATATTCTGAAAATATAAATAATTAGTTTTTAATACAACTCATTATAACAAAAACCAAAGTAAGCATAATCATCAATAATTGAAATAGAAATAATATAATAAGAAATAAAAGACACCACAGAGTCTTGCATGTCTGCTTTATACTTAGATATTTTATTGAACATAGGCATTGAGAGCAAACTAACAAATCAACTTTATGACAAACACGACGATTTCAGCTTTTCCATCCTCAACGTCCCACATTTATGTACATGTAACATTCCATCATCCATTTATATCTACTCCATTTATATTCCATAGTATGTGTATGTCTCGATACACAAGATCTTGTTCTGCATTTGATCAGTTTTTAATCGACACAGGCTACTTACAAACAAGTTGTTTTTCAGGGGGTTTCAACAGTTGCGTTTAAAGGCAGCATTTTGCCAATTCTATGGTCATTACAATGATCTAATTTGCCAGTAGGGCTTCGCATTGGATCAAATGCTGTCTGATGTGTTTTATAGCCATTGTTAAGCCGTTTTTCACACACTGATTTTACTATGGATTGTTCCGTTTACCTGATCAAGATTATGGGCTCACGGCGGGTTTAACCGGTCAACAGGAAATGCTTACCCCTCTTTGGCACCTGAGTCCACCTATGATGTGACCAGGGTCCGTGTTTGCCCAACTCTTGTTATGTATTCTATTTGGGACTTACGAGATCGATCTCTGTTGGTTAGTTTTGCCTTTATAGTGTGCATTTCATATGGAATTACATACGATACACTTGTATATCAATGAAAATAACATCTTTACCACGATTATGGATGAGTATTCGAGCTTTGCCACTCCGTGCCACCCTCTGCTAATGCTTTATAGGGGTCGTTCTCCTCATTGTTGTCCCCACCGCTCCCTTGACCACCAGTGTCCTGTCCACTAGCGACTTCCATCACGTTAGCAACCAAGAAAAGAACAGCGAGGAAGAAAAACAATTTCTGAAAGAATAATGAGGTGGTTGTGCTGAAATAAATAATCAAACAAGAAACAACTTGACGCAAGCATCAAAACATCTACCGCAAACCATTTGTTTCCTTTTACAAACATACGTGGATTTAAAATGAACAAGACAAAAAGGCGTCGTGCTGTAATCATCTAGGTACGTGTATAAAATATACAAGTGTCGTAAACTCGAAATGAAAAACTACTGGAGTTATTGCTTTAAAACAATTGTTCAACAAATACTGTATACAGTTAGACAAGTTACTGTATGCAATTATGCATCATAACTCCAGAACTGTAAGCGTCATCTTTGTATGGTAAGCGGATTTTGTATTATTGTCGTTGGTTGAATAGGAAATATCGTAATATATTATCTGTCTCACAAGAATCCAAGTGAACATGATTTCATAAAGTTAAACATAAAAAAGTATATGCACATCTTATTCCATGACAATTAAAATAAATTTCAACGAAAACAGAGAAAATTTAATTGTGTGTTAAAGTAAATCTTTGTTTTAGATGATGCCAAACACCAACACTTCAAATTTTGGTTTAGAACGATTCGCTACGTAAGAAAATAAAAACCTTATCATTACTTTTTTTATTTATTACTTCTATTTGATTTAAAAATATGTTTGAAAATACATCTTTGTTAAGAAAAGTTAATACCATAAAATATACTGATAAATTCTACGTTAAAATATATATCTTTTTAATTTAACATGTTCATAATAATTCCGCACAAACACACGAACTGCTTCATCTGGACATGATGTGCTTCATACTTTGGATATTGTACTTAATATGACTCTAATGGCAGACTGACAACTAACGATTATATGATAAACGTTATGACTTTGACTTGCATTTGTCAACTTTCCTTTTATGTAGTAATGTACCACTATCACCTGCTTATGGTGTGTATGTCTCTCAGTTGATTCGATACGCAAGGAATGGCATGCGTTATAATGAATTTCTTAAAAGCGAGGGCAACTACTAACCCAAACATGTGATGTTGCTGGGTTATAACGAATCTTCGTTTAAAGTCATAATTTCACAAATTCTACGTTCGCTATAATTGGACCGTTGCTTGCGATTACAAATTATCCATAAACTCATATTGTGGACTGATTTGTTTCATGCCCTTGTTAGACTGATCCATTTCATTTACTAGCTTTTGACGACGGGTAACCCCGTTTACTTTGTTTGACTACAGGCTCACTGCAGAGTGTTGAACGGTGAGCAGAGGATGCTTACTCCTCCATGGCACCTGATCCTGCCTCGCTTTTGTCGAAGGTTCGTTTTGCCCTACACTTGATTTTGTATGTTTTTTTTTACTATGATTACGTTGATACTTTGTTACTTCGCCATTTTATATCAAATAACCGACAGCCTTTCGGCAGATGGTAACAAAACTTGATATATTATTATGCTCTTTGTGTGAATATCTGGACTCATCACAGATGTAGTATATGGGGAATTGTCCTTTTTAACAACATTTTCAGCATTTTAGATAAACAATTGAGCAACAAATACCTAATAAAACAAAATATCTACAGTATACTATGAAAAGGTGAATACAACAAACAGCAAGCAATTTCAAACCCGTTCAAAGGAGTACATAATTAAGGGGTACAAAACGAAAATCTGAACATACAAGAGGTTGGATCATGTGACTAGGAAAAGAAATCATCCCCTGACGACCAATCACACAAGCCTTGATCTCTATATTTCAATAACTTTGCAATGATTTTAAAACTGCATTTTTTTTACAAACAAAAGAGAAAACTGACTAACTTAATGTAAAAAATCATAAATTTCGGATTATGCACTGTAGACTGAATGCACTTTCCAACCACTTGATAAACTGACTTATTTCCAAAGAATTAGAAATTACAATTGATCGAAATTGATACAATATATATTTTTTTTATTTTAATTGAAAACACTGTTTAGAAAGATAAGCACAGAAATACAGCAGAAAATTAAAAGCGTCTTACCATTTTCTTTTAGTCTTTGATTTCTTCTATCCACGATTTGATATACTAGAATGCTCTCAGTATCATTCCTTATATAGTGTAGGTATAAAATACGTCATGCGGCAATGTAGCGTTTGTGAATTTGATTCGATGGTGACAATGCCCATGTGTGCGCGCTATCAATTTTAGATTTAAAAAACCCAGCATCAGCATTAGCTCTGAAAATAACCAACGACACAGACAATATTATATCATCGAACGACAAAATATGAAGATAGAAATGAAAACTACATATATAAGATAGGAATGCTAGAAACTAGTACTACTAAATTACAAAACACAGAACTTCTACTTCTTGAACTTGAAATTAAAAAAAAAAATCATAATTTATTATAAACAAGTGTCAGGACTGAACTGAACTAATTAAATCGTACGACAGATAAAGTTGTTTTATCGATGAAGATAACCATTTTAAAATTACAAATTCACCGTATTATTCAAGCTGTCATCTATATTTCAAAAATCTATTGGGTTAGATACGCCATTTGAAAAGTGACCACCGGTTTTGCTATTTTAGGGTATTTAAAGGAAGCGAAAGGTTTTTTTCATTAC
>CAJDSM010091130.1:0-14998 GCA_903981925.1 Ostrea lurida
GAGAGAATGGAACACTAGAAACTGTTTTCAAATGTGTCAGAATGAACTGTGTAAATTTGACAAAATCTGCTTTAAGGATCCTCTCTACACTGCACACAAAAGTAGCTAGATTTTTAAGCACTTAGAGTTATCATTGACCGCTTAGATCTAAATTGAAATTATTCAGTAATTGTGGGTATTACCAAATCTTAAAACGTTCAAGCATTTGTAATTGTCAGTAGGTAAAGTAAGTTAACTGAACTCATTATTTGCATGTTTTTGTTTTCAATTCAAGTGAGCAATGGTGATTTCTTTTCAGCATACTCTTTATTTGAACATTTTTGCTGGGGCGGTAAATGGCCCCGTACCATATAATAGAAAAACCAACTTAGATACAACTAAATTATCAACACCTTAATGTGATTAATTTTTCGTAGTGGCTTAGAACAAAAAAATGTTCGTTTGTTATAGAGTCCTTAAACGGAACGTATACTAGCATATCAATATAAGATAAACAAAAACATTGGCTCAAGCCGCTTGTTTACATAGCGCAAGAATTTAAGGTCCTGTTATCTCGCTTGTAACTCACAAATTTTTGCTGACCATTAAAATACAATTAAGTAAGCATTGAAAACATTAGAAATGGAAATCTAAAATTGAACATTTTATAGACTCAAAATACGTGCTCATGTCCTTTAATAGTTGATATTTTGCCGAGCATTTGCGTTTTGGAATATCAAAGCTGACATGAATATCATAAATATAGGCAGCATTCTCTAAGTCCGCAGATTTCCCTTGCAAATAAATAACGCTCATATTAGTTGGATTTCTGAATTGTTATAATGTGTCAGGATTTTAGGGTATATCAAAGGGGATGAGCTGTGCTACGCTTCACTGTCACCACCAGTGTTTCTGAGATTTACTGTGTCGGATTACTATGACAGATAGCACATACATTCCGCATAGCTATTGTACGGGGGAAATAAGACATTTTATGAATACCAAAACAGTGCTTCAAAGGATTACACATATATTTAACCGTACATCAGTAGATCATTACATACTTTTGGGAAAATTAAGTTTAGAATGAAAAAAAGGGCTAGACACATCCGTGTACAATGCAATTACGTGCTATGGGAGATTGAATAGAAGACATGTCCAATAATATGCAATAAAACTTGCAGAAAACATGTGATTTATCAGCTATAGATATGATGGAATGGACAGACAAGCAAATGGGCAAAGAATTAATTACCGTAACATTATTGTACTCAACTTTCAAGGCAATAAAATGTACAGGCAGAATTATGAGTGCATTCGCGAGATGCAATGCTCAGCCTTGAAACCATCGAAAGTGCTGCGGAATGAGCAATTTAACACTGATAAATCACTCATAATTGATGCCTGCTCAAGGTCCGGTATGGTGTACGTCGCACACCTATGTCGAAAATACCCAAGTTAATTGGCTCAGCATTCCTTATTACATCAATAATGCATTCAGAAAGGAAACGAAACCTCATTTGAACACGTTGTCCTCTTGCCAATTAAACCTTTAGCTCGTGCTGATTCAAAACATTTTTAATCGGGGAGAGGCATCAAAGTAAGATATTACCATGGTTTAGGTAGATGCAATACAATGTATATTGGTCGACATTATATTTGCAAGATTGATTTAAAGCAGGAAATCATCTACTATGCGTACAATCCATGGCACAGTGCATAAGTATCAATTTTTTTTATACTAGTATGAGAAGAAGAGGAGAGAGAGAGAGGAGAGAGAGAGAGAAGAGAAGAGGAGAGGAGAGAGAGACGAGAAGGACGATGAAAAAGAGAAAGAGAGAGAGAAGAGAGAAAGCAAACAGTATATTATATTTCTGGTTACTTTTTTAAGATCGTGTGAATCTTTTCGGGTTTTTTCATTTATTTGATAGTTGAGATAGGTCCCCTATGAACCTGCGTGTAATTATCGCAAAATTCAAAATAACTTTTGCAGGACAATGAAATGGATTCCAGTTCATCTTTCTTACGTACAATCACACGATTATATTTCAGAAGAGTTCAAACACCATGGCTTATAACACGTCAAATATTGGGGACTGGTTCACTGTGAATATTTTTAAAATAATTATAATGTCGTGACAAAGAAAGTTAGTAATGACATCTCTTTAGTGTTCCTTAAGCGTTGATATTCGCATGAGTGTATAAGAAACGAAATTAGTTGTGTGGGCAAATGAATATAAAATACAACCATCGATTTCAGGATGTAAAAAGGGCAATGTAATATCAACGGCCAAGGAACTGGCAATAAAAACTACCATTCATATTTTTGCGTTTCGTTATCAAATTTACGATGACATTATACGTTCCCTTTGATCTTGAATCTAAAATATATTATGCTAAAGAGGTCTAATTCTATTTTTTATCTAATTCTTTTTTTTAAAAGATAGGAATACTATCCAACATATATTGCATTAACACACCACAGTTACTCAAATGAATATTTGATAAAACCTCTAATGATATAGAATTCCAATAAGTTTACACATTTGCGTTGATCTTGACCATTTTGAAATTATTAACATTCTGCGTTGAACTCGGAACCGAAAATAGTACTATAATACAGCATATACAATGCTATATGAATTGTAAAAGTTTCGCTGATGTACGTTTTCATAGCTGCGTCTTACCAGTCACTGTGTATAGAGAGCGAACGGGTCCGGGTTGGTGGAGGGGCCAGCAGGCCCTCATCACATAGTACTGTTTTTTAACTAGTAACCAGTATAATGCTAAGCTTGAAAATTTATGACATAATAGTTAGACACCCGCTTCTCCAAAGTTTTTAAGCGAATTTAATGTAATGTCGAACCACCCAATTAGACGAAAGAACTACACCACTCTTAGGAATTAAACATCCTGCCCCCTTTACACACACTTTTTGAAAAATCAACAATGCGATGTCTAGTTACTATATTTTGCTATAGCCATTATATTACTGATATGTATGATGGTGTAAGTATTGCACACTTTATCAAGTTTTCCTTCATTTACAGTTTACGAAAAGCATTTAAACCAATTTCTAACAAATCAAAAATGCATAATACACAAATATTATTTTTAAGCATAGATACAATGTACTTCATTCACAAAGATATTCAGGGGAAAATATCGGATGCACATATCTTTAGCGTTTTTTTCTAGCATACACATATCATCTAGGTGTAATATGAAAAATTATTTTCATTTCGTACATTCATAATACTGAAAGCAGACATGGAGCTAGTATAGCGAAATTTCAAATTTTATTAAGACATTTATAAATAAGGTAAAAAATAATAATAATAATAAACAATGCATTGTCAAAAGAATGCACAAGTCAGATTTATACAAATCATGGTATAAACATTTTAGTAATAGTCTCAATATCTGAATGATCAAATTCCAAACGCCTAAAATGTGATTGGTCAATTTGGATTTATATACAACTTAAATTTAGATACATGTAATAATAATATATATATATATATATATATATATATATATATATATATATATATTTATATATATATATATATATTAATAATATATATATATATATATATATATATTCAAAAAAGTATAAAAAGAAAAACACAAAAATTCTCCGTAATAGTTTAGCGCTTTCATTCTATCCTTCAGAAGCTTTGCAAATAAACATGTTTATCATAACAGTAACATAAGTGACAGTGATTATGACGTCACGGTAAAAGCGGAACGTTTAATGTCTATATTGTGACGTCATAGATAATACATCAATGTGGAATAAATACGGGAAAATCACAAGAGACTAATTAAGTTTAGGTTTTAAAGTATGAATGAAAATGTTTTGCTTTTTCACGTCTCGGATAGCACCCGCACATTTCAGTTTATAAAACGGAAAAAATAGTAAACTGTTTATTCCCACAGGTTTCAAGGAGCACTTAGCTGAGCTGCCGGATTCGGGTGTGTTAATGTGCTGCTTATTACACGTACACGGGCACGGAAGAAGTGTTGCCAGTTTCGCCAAATATAATATTCATTGCATCCTGGACACGTGATGACATAAATAAACCCTTAGTGTCACATGACATGTTTGGCATTAAACTTTAAAGTCATCGTCCGTTGAAATTATACTTGACCCTTTCTGTAATGTAATTGCATGTACCACATCGGGGATCCGTGCACTTTGATACTGAATTAGTCGTGGTTCTCAATTTGGGAAGAACAACATAATCCTCTTCAGATTTTAGGTTGACGTTTACTGTTGATAAAATTATAGCTTTCATAATATAAGTTTTAGTTTGTTCATCTACTTTCAGTAGGTTGTTTAATTGATGGATAATAGAATTGATGTTTCGAATTCTTGGATTATAGGTGTGCACAAAGGGTAGTTATATGTATTTCTCATCATTTGCACGTTGCGTTTTAGAAAGTAGCTGCGTTCTATCACACTCCTTGGCTTTCCTAATTACCATTGTTAATTA
Organism: Ostrea lurida; assembly: GCA_903981925.1. Taxonomy (NCBI): domain Eukaryota; kingdom Metazoa; phylum Mollusca; class Bivalvia; order Ostreida; family Ostreidae; genus Ostrea; species Ostrea lurida. The sequence continues at coordinate 4,479 of CAJDSM010091130.1, forward strand.
GTTGTTCTGGATACTTTTGGCTGACTAGATATCAATTTTAAATTCCTCCAGGCGTAAATTCTCTCGTATTGATATCGCTCACGATGGTACAAATCTTCTTGCGAGGTTATATGGTATGGCTGTTTTAATATGTGGTGTGGATGGCACGAAACCGAAATGTAGGTATTGGTGGGTGTCCGTGGTTTATAAAGATATCTGTGTTAAGCTGGTGTTGTTTTTTCGTTACAAAACATCGAGAAAGGGCATATTTGTATCGTCTGCTTCCATGGTGAATTTGATATCTTGAGTGTCATTTGAATTGAGTTAGCTCGTAAAATCTGATAAGTGTTTACGTCTTCATCCCATAGGATAAAACAGTCATCTAAAAATTCTCTTCCATTTTGATTGTAATATTCCTTGCAGATTCTTCTCCCCATAATGTAAACATAACATGGTTGTGTAATTTATGTTCTAGATATCCCAAAGTTAATGTAGGCATAAGTAGGTGCAACTTTGGTCCCCATTGCTTGTTCCCTTAGTTTGGAGGTATGATGGTCGAAAAAAGCAAATGAATGTTCTCAAGAACCAATTTAAGTTCCTTCCAAAATAAAATTCTGTTGAAATCTGTCATTCAGTATTTCGGGATTTATTTTCATCCAAAATTTCACGGCTTCTAATCCCAATTCTGTAGGAATGTTTGTATATAAACTGATAACATCCAAAGTGACAAGTCTGGTGTTTGAGTTGACTTGAGTTGGTAAGTGATTTATGAAAATCCAAATCGTCCCTAACAAAGCTGGGTACTTTTTGACAATAAGGTTTCAAAAAGTATATCCAATAAATGACTCAGTCTTTGTGTTGATGAGTTAGTGTCCTCCTACGATGGGTCTGATCCAGTCGATTTATGGATGGCAGTATGCAGTACTTAGAGAAACCTATATACTCATGATGGCAAGAGTTATTTGAAATCATCATTAGAAGTAAAACTAAATATTAGTTTGGACCTAGAATATATTAAGATGTAATTCACTGAGAGTCTATTGAGTGCAAGATATTTTAGAAAAACGTGCCGATCATTTACTCTCTCTCCTCTCTCTCTCTCTCTCTCTCTCTCCTCTCTCCTTCTCTTCTCTTCTCTCCCCTCTCTCCTTTCTCCTGTTCAATGAATACACAGTTGTGTATGCAAGGTGATTGTAAATAATTATATGACTCCCAAAGAGATAACAATTTTGAAATGGTGGCATTTCATTTTGGTTTTATATACAAGGCCGTAACCAGCCCAGCCCCCCCCCCATTTCAAAATGAAAATGCTCAAAACCTCTCAGCCTCCGGGGACTCTCGCCCCCTACTAAGGCCCCACTGTGGGCCTCACAGACCCTCATGAAAATGCTAAAAATCTTTCCCCAGGACCCCTACCAGAGTTAGCCCTATACTAGTTGGAGGCTAAAGATCCTTATTATGGCTTTGTGCACCCCCATATGGAAATTCCTGGTAACGGCCCTGGATATTGTATATTTTCACCTAGATGTACATACTTCCGATATTGTATGTAATCATATGGTCATTTTGAAATCGTATCTTGCAATACTCATAATATTATAACAGATGTTCAGTGTCGATAACTAACTACATGCATGATCAGATTCTTGATTCTGTAAACTGCAAAACTCGAACCACTCAAGCATTCAACATAGGACAAAATATTCCACTCTGGACATCTTCCCTGATTTGAAAACGTACTCACTGGCAACGGGGCAAGTGTGGCAGTCTGTATAGTGGGAGTGACAAAGTGTGCTGTCGAGATACAAATGGAGTTTATTATTTTGTTTCTTGGATTTATCAGAATAAAGAGAGTCTAACATATTTGGTAAGTGCAACATCTCCGGTCCCGGTATAGCTTTCCGTATTGTAACGTTTTTTTGGCGAGCATGCAATGTGCATTACATATGCACAATATTTTTGCAAGAACTAATTGTGAAATAGATAATATGTTTATGTTCTTGGCTATTCCATTCATTAGTATGTAATTGCTAAATGATTCCGTCGCGATATTTTTTTTTTTACATGTTACTGACATGCTAGTTGCAAATACTTGCAGTACAACATGCCACGTATGCAAGAAAAAGCTTCTTTTTGTCCGCAATCAATCTAAATTTTCACTAATATTCTATCTGATATACAATAAGTATACTTGTAATTTGAGCAATACATAATGTTTTAAAAACGTGATTTAATTTGTTTCTCATCCTATACATTACTATCGGAGTGTGCACTGGTCGAGTTCAGCTAGAAAATCACTGAGGTGTGAACAATCAACTTTTGGCGTATATACAGGTGGCGAGAAATAGGCTATCTAAAGAAATATGGCGGATAAGATGATAATGATGGTAGGTATTTACGAATTCACGTCAGCTTTAAGTGTTCTGGCGCGCTGGGCCTCCGTATTCTGACAGCAAGATCTTCAGGCGGACACTTCGGGATTCTTAAGTCCATTCATTAAGATTTGAGATTTATTTTTACGTAATCAGTACGTGCGTCTTCTCTGAAATATACGTTTTCTAAATTACTTACATTTATTAGGTTAAAGCTCTTAATAATTTCATTCTCTGCATTACAATGACTTAAACAGGATATAGAAGAAATTATGAATGGAAAACCTTATTGAACAATGACCTTACATTTACGTTTACAGCAGTACTAGTTTTATACATGTATCTAGACAATTTATTCTGAGGCAAACATATGCTAAATTGATAGTTTTTATGTAAGTTTATTCACAATCATTAGTGAAATTAAAAGTAAGGTTAGGCCAAAAAAAAAATATATGTGTTTACTGTCACCTGCTGAAAAAAATAGGGTCGGTAGGTCGGAATTTTTTTTTTTTTTTTTTTTGGTTGCTATTTAGGATGTTTGATGTTTGTGTGTGTCATTTGTAATTTATTGTATTTGCAGTTTTAAACAGCCTGTCAACTACTTTAGATGTGGATACTTGTGCAAAAGTAGGGTAAAAATCAGTTAGGCTTTAGAGAAAGACAAAATTTTCCAATAAAAGTGTTAGGGTTGGGGTGAAAAAATAGGGTCAGTCGGATGACAGTAAACACACCTATTATTTTTTTTTTTTTTTTTTTTTTTTTTTTTTTTTTTTTTCGGCCTTAAGATTTTATTCAGATAAAAAATTGGTTCTATTGAATATATAGCATCATATAGAAATGATCTTTGATTCGGGAGGACAGTGGTGTAATTTTGCTTCATATAGAGCCTTTGAATAGGTTATCTAACACAAACATCAATACCTAAAATGAATAGACTCACGAAGGGTGAAAATCGGCTCTGTGAAATAGTCAAGTTTCAACAAATAATTTTTCTGCACAAATGATAGTCCATGTATAATTGTTTATTGTGGTTGTATAAGTCTTGGGAGATTTGCATTGGTGTGTCTGCGATCTACTGCCCCAAACATCGTGAAATGCAAGGATTTGCTTAAAATCACCACATTCCTGTGATAAAATGTCCAAACAAATTGAACACAGAAATGGGCCATGGCGGGTGTGACCGGTCAACAGGGGATGCTTACTCCTCCTAGGCAACTGGTCCCACCTCTGGCGTGTCCAGGGGTCCGTGTTTGCCCAACTCTTGCTTTTGTATTTAGGACTTACGAGATTGATCACTGTTCGTTATCTTTGCCTTTACATGTTATCAAAATTTTATTCCTCCTGCTATCATATTTAAACTGACAAAAAATAAAATTGGTCCAAACCTGTGCTTTATATAAAATGGCGAAGTATACAATGTGTTAAACGTAATCATAGTCCCAAAAAACATATATACAAAATCGAGTGTAGGGCAACATGGACCTCCGACAAAAGCGAGGCAGGATCAGGTGCCATGGAGGAGTAAGCATCCTCTGCTGACCGGATTATTCTATATGAATTTTGAACATTTAACCACAAAAATGCGGTGATTTTCAGCAAACCTTTGAATTTCGTGATTTTTCGTGTTATTTAGAGCTCAGATACACCAATGTAAAAGTCCAAATTTTTTACAAACTATCATGTATATTTGTGCAGAAAATAATTTCTTGAAATCCTTTCACTTTTTATTTTGACCATTTTACAGGGCCGATTTTTACCCTTTGTGGACCTACTCCTTTACATGCTTAATTTTTCTCTGTCATTGAAATAAAAAATCACAATTTCACAACAAATTTTCCGACAGTAAAAATGACAATTTAATATTGCTTTAGAATTGGCCTTCAGCACGACTCCACACTGTACCTGTGAGGGAAATCCCCGTCTCCCATAGTGTTCTATTAATATTTTTCTCGCGCTGGCGCTCATCTACCATAAATGTCATTCCTTCGGAAAGATGCATCAGAAAGTCACAATTGTCTCCTCACATTGAGTACACCAGCATGGCTTTAATAGTCGTATATACAGGTAATTTGTCTAAATTGTCAAATCATATTATTTTTCAGAATTATAATGGCACTATACACGATCTGCTTTTTAACATCGAACAAAGGAACAGTTTAATACGGCATATATATATACCAGATGACCCCTGTTTAATGTTTAAGTGACCGATTTCAATTCTTTAAAAACATCTGAGATTTCAACCAGATATTAATATTCATTCATCCTATTTAATATAATATATTTTGTTTTGAGATATTGCACGTTTCTTTTACAACTATGTGATATAGAGTTATTGTGGTGCCATACTGAATAAGCTAATTAGTTATTGTGAATACATGTATCAATGTCCTTCAACCTTACATATAGGTATATATAGATGACGTGCTATCAATTAGCAATCATAATTGTCACAATTATGTCCATTTCATTTTGATATATCCCGAAGAACTCGATATAAAGGACACCACAGAATCTGACATCTCTGCTTCATATTTGGATATTTTACTTAAGGGGGCCGAGTACAATTATTTCTGCCTAGTGATTTTGATAAATTCATATCATTAATAGGTTGTACTTTGGACTTTGCATTAAGAAAATAAAATTAGACTTTGACTGTTTAGTATTGTGTAGGGGTCATCTCAAAAGTACTATACTTTTACTATGGGACCTAATGGGATTTTCTACAAAAATAGATTATTTTCTCATATTTTTTATATTTCTGCCCTAGAACAATTTTTTTTTAATATGAGTGAAAGTCTTGAGCATATATGAAAAAATGATTAAATAAAATAAAGACTTGACCGTTTACTTAATCCGAGGGAGCATCTCAAAGTTTACCCATTAGTCCTTTTTTGCTTTCACAAATCACTTTAATATAAAGTTTTGACAACAAAACCCTTAATTTTTGTTTGCAACTTCCTCAATTTACAGGAACTTACCTATTTTATAAAAAATAATCCATTAGGCATGTATCAAATTCAGAAATGCAATCAGAGAGTTGAGTACCCGGCCTTCAAATGGCAGCATCATCGGAAAATATACGTACACCAACATAGAAAAAGAATCTTCATGACAATAGTTTAATAAATGTCACTAGCTTTTGCAATGTTCTATGTTTACTGATCTGTAAATAGCTTACGCGATAAACCCCCACCCCCACCCCCCCCAACCCCAAAAAAAAAGAAAGGGGGGGAGTCACAAAGAAAATGGAAAAAATCTCTGGAAAAAATTGATTGCTATAACGATGGTGGTAAATGTAAAATATAATTTTTAGATCTAAGTAACATATGAATCTAATGCTGACGTCACACTAACCTCGCATTGCGTCATGCCTAACATGCCATTGTGGGACGCCACTTGGCATCTCATTCACACTGAACTACTATTTATTTTCTATCAATGTATCAAGGTCTTGATGTAATTCATATCTAACCTCAATCCGATTTATGAAAATTGTGAATATGTAACGCCGTGGATTATGCAGTTCTAATGAGAAAGAGGTGGCAGAAATTTTCAGTACTGTATTATTTTCGTTAGGAACAAATACCCCTATATTTTTAGTATATATAACACTTATTTTCTATTTACAAATTATGTAATTTCTGTATACATTATATATTATGCATACCCTCATGGATACTTAGGGTCTACTTATTCCAACTCCATATGAAATGACAGCCCCCCCCTCTTTTTTTTCTTGTGATAATCTTTAATAACGAGCTGCATGGTGATTTTGATCATGTCTAAATACCCTTGCTACAATGTATTTTTAATTTCTAATGGTTCTTGTTTGAAAGAGTCAGTGGTAGTTATACGTATGTTTTTTTCCCCCTGATAGTATTCACAGTCAATTGCTGCACATGGTATTCATATGACTGTGCGAAATAAATTGTGAAGTTTTGAAAAATTAATCTTGTAATTTTAATTGATCAATTTTTTGTTCTCATATTATTTTTATTATTATTATTTTACATATGAAAGACTTATAGCCGAGTCCTGATATTTCTTTATTGTACATCAATTATACATATTACTGTCTTGATAATTATTCCATCTATCTGCTTGATCCATATGCAAATTATAAATTATAGGGAAAGCAATTATAAACTATCCTAGATTCAAGGAACACCTCAATCATCACTCAAAATCATTGTTGACAGGTAAATATCAAGACAATTCTGATATATTTCCAAGTACTTCCCGAGATTAATTTTTTTCCCCAATGTATACATGATCTCATATTTTTAAGGGGCCGAGTACAATTATTCTGCCCCTACGATTTTGATTTAATTCATACAATTAATAGGTTGGACTTCGGCTTTGTATCAAAAAAAAAATTTGACTTTGACCGTTTAGTATTGTGAGGGGTCATCTCAAAAGTACTATACCTTTACTATGGGACCTAATGGGATTTTCTATCAAAAATACACTATTTCTCATATTTTTTATATTTCTGCCCTAGCGATTTCAATTATTTTAAAATATGTATGAAAGTCTTGGACATATATGAAAAATAAATTGAAATAGAATCAGAGTTGACCGTTTAATTACCGAGGGACCATCTCAAAGTTTACCCATGAGTCCTAATCACTTTTATATAGAGTTTTTTGACAACAAAACCCTGCAATTTTGTTTGCAACTTTCTCAGTTCACAGAAACTTACCTAATTATCAATTATTTATTATTAATGCATGTATCAAAAATCGAAAATGCAATCAGAAAATTGAGTAGGGACCGTTTCAAAGGTTTATTTGAGAATAAATTTATAGAACTCTGTTGTAAATACTGAACACGTCAGTAGGATATATCAGTTGTGATTCAATTATTTTTCATTAGATAATATCAAATTTATCATGACTGCTAAAGTAAAAAATTATAGAGTATAAAAGGTTTCAAGGGACCATCTCAAAGCTTCTTATTCTGAGACAACCAACACTTTGTTGGATATAGTTTTTCGGACGAATCTGTAATCGCTATACGAGTTATTTGCAACTTTACAATTCATAGGAAATATATATGTTTCCGTAACAAATGTTTTAGTGCATGTGTGGATCATGATGGAAAAATCAAAATTGGGGATGTATCAAAATTATTTTGACATTTTTAAAATAATACCAAATACGGTTAACATTTCTTTTTCAGCCAACATATTTTACTTTAATCTACATAAAGCAAGTATTTTTGGACGATTTTGTTTGCAATTTTAATACAACAGGAACTTACCTTTGTTCTTTAACGAGGCCGAGTACATTCTCGAGTTTTCGCGTTCTGCGCAATCCTCGCGCATCGTTCCCAGTTTCATGAAGTCGTAAAAAACAAACGGTAGATTATTTTAACAAATGCAATGTTTTCTAAATGCAAAAGAAAATACTGTTTTTAATGTTACATAATATAATAAATTTTAAGGATTATGAGAACAGTTTGTCGAAATATCGGCATTTACGATTTTGAGGCTAAAACAAACGTCAGTTGAGTGAAAAAAGTAGGAGTAGCGAAAGCAAAGCATAAGCCTACATGCCTAAAGACAAAACTAGATTAACATTAATAATTTTTATATTCATTAGTCCTACCCGACTCATATATATAGTTTTGTTTTGTATTACATCTGCACAAATTTATTTTCAATCAAGGCCGGGGCTCAAATGGCAGCATGAAAATATACGTAGGCCTACACCAACATAGAACAAAAATTACATGACACATAATACATGTAGTTTAATAAAATGCCACTAGCTATTGCAACGGTTCTACGTGTATGATCTGTTTTAGCTTACGTGTAAAAAAAAAAAAACGAACAACAAACCAAGCAAAAAAAAAATTATAAAAAAAAACAAAACAAAAACCACACACACAAACAAAATTTTAAAAATCTGAAAAAAGATATAACTGCTATAAACGATGTAAGTAATAGAGGATCTTGAATGAGTGCATATGGCATATGAAATTTATGAAATGAGTTACCGGATTTAATATTTCCCGAGCCTTGGCGAGGGAATATTTAAATCCGGTAACGAATTTCATAAATTCAAATATGCATAAGAAAACATAACACATACAAGCATCCATTAAGCACAGAAGTTTTAGATTCTATTTATCAAACGATCTTTATAAAGATATTTTGATTTACTTTCTATTTCACAACCGAATTTTCGCTTTTGTTATTGTTTGACGTCGTCAATTCGATTGTGACGTCGTCTGCAACGTCACGGTTTGAAGAAGCTGGAATTTCTGTTACATTTATTTCCACTTCATAAAAGACACAAAATGCCCTGGAATAACCTCGGTCACAAAACAATGTCTTTTACCGTCAAAGTTTCAAATTCGAAGGCTGCTGATGTGCAGTTTCTATTGATTGACCCCGTGATTGACCTACCTAATTTGCATTCTTTATGAACCTCAGCTACGAGTTCATATCGTTTTTTCCGAACCCGTGTTATGAACCGGAAACGTACAGTTGTGTGATAAAAATGTAATATCTAATGCATTTATATATCGTAGAACTCTTGTTTCTCATATAATTTTTTTTTAAATTAGAAGTAAACATATGGATCTAATGTTGACGTCCACTAACAATCACATTGCGTCATGCCTACCATGCATTGTGACGCACCTGAACCGCATCTCATTCACACTGGAATACTATTGATTTTCCATCAAGGTTATATCATATCTACCTCAATCTAGTTTATGAAACATTTTGATGAACATGTAACGCTGTGGATTATGCCAGTTCTAATGAGAAAGAGGTGGCAGAATTTTACTGTATATTTCGTTAAAAAAAAAAATAACTCTATTTTAGTTATATATAAAACTTACATATTAGTTATGTAATTTTTGTGTACATTAGACCTATGTATGCCAATTAATACCCTTCATGGATATTTGGGTCTACTTATTTCAACATCCATGTAAAATGACAGCCCCCCTTTTTTTCTTGTGATGATTTTTAATAACGAACTGGTGATTTTGATCATCGACATGTCCTCCGGGTACGTCCTAAATACCCTTGCATGTATATGTTTGCTAATTTCTCTACATGGTTTTGTTTGGAAGGGGTCAGTGGTAGTTACATGTACGTATGTTTTTTTTTTTCCCTTAGTATTTATTTAGTCAAATTGCATGTTATTCATGTGACTGTGCGAAATAAATGTGTGAAGTTTGAAAAAATAACCTTGTGATTTTTTGTTTTTATTTATTTCATTTTTTATCAAATAATTTTATTTAACTACATATATTTTTCTTTTCTTTTTTTTTTTTTTTTACGTTTGAAATATTTATAGCAGAGTCCTGATATTTCTTAATTACTGATATCAATTTTACATATTACTCTCTTTTGTAATTATTCCATCTCATATCTTCCTGATCATACGGAAATTATCATAATATTATTGAGAAAGCAATGATCAAAATATCCTAGATTCAAGGAACATCTCAATCACCACGCAAAATCATTGTTATCAGGTATAAGTATTCAGAATATCAGAAAATTTTGAAATATTTCCCAAGTAATTCTTCGAACTTATTATTCATCCCAATGCATACATGATGTAATTTCTAAGAACAAAAGTAAGTTCTGTGTAAATTGCAAAGAAAATCGTCCAAAACATACTTGGCCCTTCTGTTGATAAAAGTAAAATATGTTGGCTGAAAAAGAAACGTTAAGATATAGTCCTTGGAACCGTAATTTGGTTGTTATTTATGTCAAAATATTTCAATACATTACCCTGAGTAATTCCCCAATTTGATTTTTCATCATTATCCACACATGCACTAAAACATTTGTTACAGAATACATGTATAAGCATTCCTATGATGTTAAGTTGCAAATAAACTCGTATGCATTATCATTACTTCCGTTCGCGCTGTTGAGGTTGCGGTGCTCGTGTAGCTTTGGGCGCCAGATTCTACGAAAAAAATATATCCAATGACGTGTGGTTGTCTCGTTAAAAGAAGCTTTGAAATGGATCCTTGAAACCTTAACAACCCTGTAATATTTTATATTTAGCAGTCATGATAAATTTGATATTATCTACTGAAAAAAAATTTCAAATCACAAATTGATATATTGTATTCAGTATTTACACAAAGTTCTAAAAATAGATTCTAAACAAGACCTTTGAAATGTCC
>CAJDSM010091152.1:0-11518 GCA_903981925.1 Ostrea lurida
AAGAGATTATCAGGCCCCGATGAAACTAGTTGAGATTGTCTATTCCAACCCTATTGACGACCAGTCTAATACAGAGGAGATAGGTGAAGTGTCTCTGGAGAGAAATTGTAAACGTAAACAGCTAAGTGGTGGTTAATAAATAACTTAGTGCATATACTACTACGAACAAGCATGTGCAACATTAAGACAAATCTATCAGTCTGCATCTATAATTCAAGATCTGTAAGCAGGAAAAGCTGTATCCATCTGTGAACATCATCATTGATAAGTCGTCGATATCTGGCTATAGACTGAAACCTGGCTTGCGTGAGCGAGATGATTCACATATAAATGACTCTGCCCTCTGGGTACAAATACATTGGTGTGCCAGACTACATCCAGGGGTTAGAGGTGGAGGGGTGTGCTTGTTATCAGGTGCGCAACATGGGATATCAATGTACCTTTCAAACCTGAATTCAAAGACATTTGAAACTTGCAGCGGTCGACTAAATGGCAACCACCTGTCCACTCTAGTCCTTGTTGTATCGCCCTCACGACAGAACGGTCTCACAATGACCCCATTTCTCTCGCCATGGAATTGGGAACAATTCCTTTCACATGTATGTGCACCACTATTCCATCCGCAACTGTGCATTCTGGGACGACATCAACTGCATTATCGACGACCGGCAATGTCGAACAAGCAGATGAAGAACATAGTTGCTGGATTAGACCTTAAAACAACATATAAATGTCCCAACTCATGTAGCTGGGCAATACTTTGGAACTTGGTGTTCACAAGGGATGACCAAATGTACTCACTTGTGAAGTCATCTCGGTGGTTGATATAGGAATATCGGACCATTTTGCTGTTACATGCCAATCATACTATCCATTACATCTGGCGACCAAAATTCGGATAGCTAAGCACTGAAGAGCATTCCTGTGGATATATTAGCCGCAGCTGGGAGATATTTCACATGTGTTTCTTATGACAAGACCTTTCCGTGGGTACCACATTGTTGAACCTCCTGACCGTTGACCTTGAAGTTTGACCTACTTATCAAAAAACTTTAACCTTAGCTATAACTTTGAATGATAAGTAAGGGCTTTGATATTTCACAAGTATGTTTTCTTATTAAAGACCTTTCCATGGGTACCAAAAGTTTTGACCTCCTGGGACCTTGACCTTGCCAGTTTGAACCTTTACATTTTTCAAAAACACATTAACCTTAGCTATAACTTTTGAATGGTAATACTAGAAGCTTTTAATATTTCACAAATGTATGTTCCTTATGAAGAACCTTTCTGTGGGTAGCAAAATTTTTGTTTTGACTCCTGACCTTGATTTTTGAACTTAGAACCTTACTTTTTTTAAACCTTTAAGCATTAGCCATACTTTTGATGGCAAGAGTTAGGGCATTCATATTTCACATGTGTATTCCGCTTATCGAATGAGTCCTTTTATCTGGTACCAAATGTTTCACCTTGACCTTGATTTTGACCTACATTTTAAAAACTTTAACATTGGCCATACTTTTGAATGGCAAGGGATAACCTTTTCATATTTCACATCATAATCTTACGAACAGCTTCCACTGACATGTGGAATCGTGGGCAATTCTGGTTTCACAAACTCTTGTTTTTAATTATGACATAAATCATGAGTGCAGAACCAATTAACATTTTCATTGTTCTTTGATCTACAGGCAAAGATGGGAAGAATCAGATGAGTCAGGAAAATATGTCATCGCCGCTGACCGCTCCATTCGGCAGACAGTATCCTTTTCATAGAAAGCTTGATGATATATACTATCTTCATAGAAAGCGTGATATTATACTATCTTTCATAGAAAGCTTGATGATATATACTATCCTCATGAAAGCTTGATGATATATACTATCCTTCATAGAAAGCTTGAATGATATATACTATCCTTCAATAGTAAGCTTGATGAATATATACTATCCTTCATAGAAAGCTTGATGAATATATACTATCCTTCATAGAAAAGCTTGATGATATAATATATCCTCATAGAAAGCTTGGTGATTATATACTATCCTTCAATAGAAAGCTTTGATGATATATACTATCCTTTCATAGAAAGCGTGATGATATATACTATCCTTCATAGAAAGCTTGATGATATATACTATCCTTTATAGAAAGCTTGATGCTATATACTATCCTTCATATACTATTAATGTGATTCACTGTTCATATGGTAGCAACCCTTTTTTACTCTCGAAACTTTATTTCTTATGAAATTTTCATGTAATTTGGTGAGGTTGATGTGACATGAAAATAAGTTTCTTCTGAATATCAAATAGACATGTTTAGTGATGAATTTTTTTTTTTGGTTATTATATATTTTACCATCTTTAGCCTTTTAAACATGAACATTACAATAATATATTTTGTTATAAACTTTCATGTAAAAAATTCTTGAGATCTGATTGGACAAGGAACAGTTGAAACAAAACATCTGTTCCCTCAGAGATAGAAAACCCGCCCTCCCAGGGTGATAGTATCTGGCACGGGAAATTCATTAACTGACGACGGGTAACAATTCTGAAAAATTGTTTACATAGCATCAAATTTTATGCGCGTACGGCTTCGCCGCTAGATTGGTTTAGACGACGTCGTTTGAACTTTTGTGATAAACGCGATTACCAGCTTGATGTACAAACATCGCATGACAGTGGTCCAAGTCAACAGACGAAACGGTTTGTTGTTTATAACATTCAGTATAACAAAATAAATATTGGCATATGAAAATGTTCACCCTCGAAAACCATTGTCAACCCGGCTTACGCTCGGTGCAATGTTTTTCTGCGGGGTGAAATTTTTCAATGTTTACCCTCAACTACATGCCAATATTTAATAGGCAGAACAGAAAATCAACAAGAAATTCATAAATCAGAATTTTTTATGCCCCTGTGATCGAAGAAATCGGCGAGCATATTGTTTTTTGTCGCTGTCTGTCATTCTGTCCTTCTGTCATTTCTGTTTGAAACTTTTACTGGCTATCAACTTTTGAATCGGTAAGAAGCTAGAGCTGTGATCTTTCTTATGTATGTTTCTTTTGACAAGACCTTTTCATGGGTACCAACAAAAACTTTGAACCCTTGAAGTTTGAACCTACTTTTCAAAAAACTTTCGAACTTGCTATAACTTTTGAACGGTAGTATAGGCCTTTGATATTTCACATGTATTTTCTCTGTTGGTACCAGAAATGTTGGACCTCCTAACCTTGAACCTTGAAGTTTGCCTACTTTTCAAAAACTTAAAAATGAACTTTAACTTTTGAAATGGGTAAGTACTAAGGGCTTTTGATTTTCACTTGTACGTTCTTACGACAAGAACCTTCTGATGGTAAAAAAATTTTGACCTCGCTGAACTTGTTATCTTGAACTTTGACCTACTTTTAAAAAACTTTTAACATTGGCCAATGATCTTTTGAATGGCAAGAGGTAAGCTTATCCATATTTCACATGTGTAATTCTTATGACAAACTTTTATCTGGTCACCAAAATGTTTGAACTTGACCTTGAATTTTTGACTACATGTTAAAAACTACTTTGATGTTAAAAAACTTAACATTTCCCATAACTTAGCAAATGGTAGGGCTAGACCTTTCATATTTCAATGCATAATCCTTATGACAAGCCCTCCACTGGCAATGTGGAAATACCAGGGGCATTTGTGTTTCACAACACATCTTGTTTTTGAAATATCACAAATCTTTTTGTAGATTAGCTGTTTTGATATTTACATGTGAAACAGATTAATTGGCATACGTCTTTTGTGTCCTTAACTGGTCAAAGTAAAATATGATTTTACAGTTTTTGACGATGATCGAAGAAGAGGAAAAGAAGAAATCCAAAAGAAAACAGAAACACAAGGAGAAAGAAAAGTGACAGTGATACGCGATTCATACAAATAAGAAAAAGGTGGGTAATTAATGGAGAAAGAGAGAGAGAAGAGACAGAGAGAGTAAGAAGAGGAAAGGGAGAAGAAAGAGAGAGATGGAGAGAGAGAAGAGAGAGATGGAGAGAGGAGGGAGAGAGAGATGGAGAGAGGAGAGAGAGATGGAGAAGAGAGATGAGAGGGAGAGAAGAGAGTCTATTGATGTATGGAGATATAGGATGAATTCATTAAAATCGGTAATCCCCGAAGGGAAAAGTGTTTTTAATATCATAAACCAATTTTCCACAATAAGTTCATGATACTTACAAGATTTGCTAAATTTTAAGTTGGTTTGTATGCAATTTGAAATTTCCAGAGAGGAGGAGTAACTCTCCAGCAACAGAGAAGGCAAAAACGCTCCAGTCGATTCCCAGTCCCCATCAGAAGCAGACGTTCACCAAAGATCGATCTCCACAGAGAAGGCTTAGACGTCCTTCAAGTCGATACTCCATAGTCCACAGAGAAAGGCTAGACGGTCCCAGTCAATCTCACACCCTGTCAGAAGCGACGTTCACTCACAGAGGAGCCTAGACAGTCCTCCAGTCGATCGGAGAGTCCACAGTCACCACAGGAGACGATACAGGGAAGAAGACAAAAAGAAGTAAAGAGACAGAGAGAAGAAGGAAACAAGCGGGGTCGATACGGGTCATCTCACCAGATAGAGGCAGGCACCAAAAAGGGGGGTTTTTCAATCTGAAAGGTCATACGAGGACCGAGACAGGAGGAGTGATAGAGAAGATAGGAGGCAGGAAGTAGAGAAAGAAACAGGAGTAGAGAGAGGACAGGAGTAGAGAAAGAGAATAAATTATGGGATAACATAAGAGACAGGAGATGATACATGGTTATTTATAATTGTGTAAACAATTCGTGGTATACAAGTGGTAGAAAGACATTTTTGTATGTATAAAAATTGGTTTCCTGTTGTTTTTTTTTTGTTTTTTTTTGGCATCTCATTTAAAAATTTTTATAAAAATCTGGCATATATTGATTAACTTTTTTTGTGTCGTCTGCCCTGCATTAGCGGCAGAGGCAACAATATAGGAATCACTATCCATCGTCTTTGTGGCGGCGAGCAACATATAGGAATCAACTATCCATTCGTCTTGTGGCGGCACTATCCATCGTCTTGTGGCGGCGGCATAAACCAAAAAATTTCTCTCACATTTTTCAATGGAACCACCAGGC
Source organism: Ostrea lurida (assembly GCA_903981925.1). Lineage (NCBI taxonomy): Eukaryota > Metazoa > Mollusca > Bivalvia > Ostreida > Ostreidae > Ostrea > Ostrea lurida. The sequence goes on from CAJDSM010091152.1 coordinate 5,138, forward strand.
CAGCTTCCTGATATTTGGGGCACAGACGCATCAGTTGGAGAACTGGTATTGGTTAAAGGCAGTTTCGAACTGTCGCAAGTCCACTCCTATTTTGATGCAACTTACAATAATTTTCAACCATGGACAAGTTTGGGTTTACAAAGTAAATTTGTTATTGCTGGAAGAAATGACTTGAGGCCTGACGAACCTTAAAATTCAAATTTGTCTTTATTTCAGAATGAAATCTCCCACAAATCATTAATGGCAATCTCATATTGTTAAACACTAGTAATTCCGTTTCTTCGAATCACTCAATAAATCAGAAGCACTTTCCATACTTTATTATCCATGTAAGGCAAAGATACAGAACAGTGATCAAATCTCGTAAGTCCTAAATAGAATACAACAAACAAAAGTTGGGCAAAACACGGACCCCCTGGACATACAGAGGTGAAAAATCAGGTGCCTAGGAGGAGTAAAGCATCCCCTGTCGACCGTCACCCGCTGGTGGAGCCATTCAGCTCCAGATTACTTCAACACCCTACGAAACGCCTTCTTTTTCTGAAGAGTCCTTAAAGTGCTCCCGGAGTCATGGGTATAATAATGGTAAATTGGTTTATAAAATATGAGGGTAAAAAATATAATTGTGCGTGCGTTAAATTATCCGAATTTTGTCAACCTGCTCAAAACTAATTCAACTTAACTTTCCGGCTTTTACTATATTTAGCTGAAATGACTTTTTGACGTCACAAACAGCTGTTTTGGAAACAGGGTATAATGGCGGTGCGAGCGATATCTCCGCTTCCTCAGACGAAATTGACCTCCACAGTGGTTGTTTGAAGCGTCTTCTCCCTTTGAGATTTTCCTACCGAGCGACGCAATGGGATATTGTCCCGTAAGATTTGAGCCAGCAGCAAGCGGATTCTGATGAATCAATCGGGGAAAATCACTGAAATACCTGAACAACATCGCTTGGACAACAACAGAATGGTTAGGGCGCTGTGGAATTCAATCGTCGCAAGTCACGGTCAATCTCGCATTCTTAATGCATTCGTGATGTCAAATCATCCGAGTTGGGTCTGTGTATATAGGTGACAAACCATTGTGTATCTAATTGTTTTATGGCAGGCGCGTACCGCTTAATCACTATATGACTTATCCAGGTAAAATTAGGGGCGTTCAATTAAAATAGGGTATTTGGGAAGTACCTTGGGTTTCCGATGATGAATTAATTATTATTTGACAATATATTTAAAGATTTAAGGCATACTGTTAAAACCAATTTTAACTGCAATACTTGGGTTTTATGCCATACTAAAATCCCTAAACATATATCCGTATGCAGCCTTCCTACTCCCACTGACTTTCACACCTTTTTAGAGCTCAAATTGCCGACGAACAAATAAAGATCTTACAAAACTGGGAAAATAAAAAAAAAAAAAAACCAAAAAAAACCCACACTGTGGTTATTGCACAATTGTCCTCGCACGCGTGCAACACGGATGTTTATACCAAATTGTACAACCTTCTTATTGCCTTTGGGTGGCACTTAATTGGTCAATAAACGACCTTGAATTGTTCTTGAAGTACTTATCTGACTTATCCAGCGACTCTCTCTCTTCTGCTCTCTTCTCTCTCTCTCTCTCCTCTCTCGCTCTTCTCTCTCTCTCTCTCTCTCCCATATCTTCATTTATCAAAGTCCATTAAAGAGCTAAAGAAATCTTGACATGTTTTACTTTTTATGTTGGTGTTTACTAGGCAATTCAACTCTCTCTCTCTCTCTCTCTCTCTCTGCTCTCTCTCTCTCTCTCTCTCTCTCTCTTCTTCTCTCTCTCTCTCATTCTTTCCTCTCTTACCATGTCCATTAAAAGAGCTAAAGAATCTTGACATGTTTTAAACTTTTTCTGTTTGTGTTTAACTAGGCATTCCCGCTGCTGGAGTGTCCAATATGTGATCTTACATTGAACCCAGGGGAGGGGTGTGGTACTCAAGCTATACTTTGGGGTAAATATGTACGGCTAGTTAATCTCCAAACACCACCATTAATCTATAATCAATTTTTGAAAATCCATACACAGGGGATTTTAGAGCCCCCCCCCCCCCTTCCCCTTTGGTGACAAACTTAATCATCTATGTAATCAAGATATATAGCTAAATTACTCTAAAACGTAACTTTAAAAGCTCTAAAACCCGAGGCTTCCGGGGGCTTTGCCCTGGGCCCCCCCATTGGCTTTCATCCCAGACTTAAGCTTATTGCTCCTTTTTCACGACCCCCCCCCTTTCAACAAATCCTGGGATCCCCACTGATACACATTCATATATTTTTCGAAACCCGTGGGGATCCGGGTTACGAATAGGTGGTCAGCATCCCTTACGTGTCGTAAGAGGCTAACTGAATGGGGGCGTCATTCGCGATGAGACGCAAAACCTAGGCCCCGTGTCCAGCAGGTGTGACACGATAAGATCCTCCCTGCTCAAAGGCCTCGAGTGGCTGAGCATAGGCCCTAAATTTTCAGCCATCACCGGCATTGGGTGACGCTCTCCATGATCGGTGAGAAACGTAAAACATACCTTAAATAAATCATTCCAATCTATATTTTCGTATATTTCATAACAAAATTGTTTAAAAATTTACATTTCAATCCAAATTGTAATAGTTGGATATCCATGTGGGATATTGCTATTGTAATATCTGGCTTGTAATATAATTTTGTTTTCAGTGGTATATCAAGTGCAGTTTTTTTTGCCATGATTACAAAAACTTACCATCCATTGATATATAGTGACATGTCAAATTCAGATACCTGTGGTCTGTGTATACCACAGATATAGGAAGACCCCCAACCCCTAGGTATAATCAGAATAATAACAAACTGGCAACAGTAAACGAATGGGATTTTGGGAGAAATCTGATCAGTCACAGACAACTATCTACTTGTCAATCAAAAAATCCGGGGAAAGTTTCTGTGGAAAAATGCTAGCATATACCGAACGTGTGGAAAGACGGGGTTTGCATTTTGTAAGGCCGCAATCTTGGCGCAACGGGGGTGTCTTTTGATAATTGTGACTGAAGCATGCTTGGCCGTATTGGGGAATCATGAGTGTAGGAGCCGGGGGGGGGGGGGGTGGGGGGGGTGGTGGAAAGTCAATAGTAATGCCCCCCCCCCCCCTTTGGTCAAGTACTTTTTTTTTCTGCATCATGAACATAATTTAGAAGTCCCCTTCAGTTTTCTATTACCTTTCTTTTTAATTTCTTTGTCGCGTTATTACTGATGATGAAGTTGCCCCTCCCCCCCCCAAACACACACACAATTACACATTTAGTGTTCCATTAGCTTTTTTGATTTTGCTTGTCGCATTACTAGAAGTTTTGCCTCCTCCTCCCTGCTTCAAAGACAGTCTACGCCTGTAGTACTGGAAATTATCTATAAACGCCTCACTTGAAATAGGTCATGTCTGTATCATCAAACCGTCCCTCTACTTTGAATGATCCGCAGTGGTGGATTTTTGCGGGTTTGGACCTAAAATTTATCATTAGTATAGACTTTTGAAATCAAACGACAATTGAATTTTTGAGAAATTTATATTTTATTCGTATCTCGCGATCAATACACGCCGGTTCCGGGTCGCTGGTTCTAAATTAAATGTTTTCGTATATTGACAATTTTCTCCTAAAATACGCCAAATATGAATGAAGACTATAGTCTTCTTAAAACTTCAGTAGAACTATACATTGAATGATATAAATGAATAGATGTCCGGTAAACAGTGAATAAATAGGATGTGCGCCAAATTTGGGCCTAGGTTTCGATCATCAAACCATAGTGATGTCTAGTTACTTCCGAACCATCAATTGCGCATGTGTGGCTTGCTTCCGGGCGCTTCAGTGCGCATGTCCTGGTTACTAAAGTTCAACATTTTGTAGCGTAGGTAGGCTGTGTGGTAGACCAGACATGCGCAGTGACACTCTTTTCCGTTTTGGCAACAAAGACCAGTTTCGATCGTACTATGGTTCAGCTCTAGTTACTATAGTTGATGATCGAATTTAGTAATATAGATATCAACATTGATGACGGTTTCTTCTTTTTTTTTTTGTTCTTTTGAACAAAATTTGCCAAAGAAATAATACAGTGTATGACTTTCTCAGGGCTCTTACTTTCCCTGATTTGGGTCCGATTCCCATTGAAAAATAAGTCAAATTTTCCCAATTTGATCCTCAAATAAATCCCCATTTAGAGACAGTATTTAAATGAGATGCATTTACATGACATTGATTTGGATTTTAGTTTCATACTTGCTGATAAACGATCAATGATAAAGCACAGAAGGACACATTTTGAAATACTTTGAATAAATTTTTTTTTTTTTTACCTCGCCTGAACCGCAGGTTCAAGTGAGCTTTTCTCGTCTGTCTGTCAATATATAAACTTTCCACATTTTCAACTTTTTTCCCAGAACTGTTCACTGGGTCAATTTCAGTCAAACTTTGTACAAATTATCCTTGGATAAAGGGGATTCAAGAAAGAAGATATTTGATCCTTGTTCTGATTACGCATTGTACTATTTAGCAGCAGGGACGTTCAATGTGAACACCGTAAATCTGTAAATGTGCAGTCGAAAGTTGTCACAGATGACGTAAATAACTCGCATTTCAACCCAATTATTGATCGTTGAGGTAAAAGCTTGATAGCACCCTGTAAATCATACCAAGTGATTTTTGGCAATACGGCCATGGAATTAAATCTTAAGTGACTGACATACAGTTTTTTAAAACTCAAATTTGAGGACAATCACTATACTTGATCTTTAAATTCTTGATAATATAAATCATACGGTACCAATTAATATCAGTAATTACTTGGAATCCTTTTCCCACTATACTTGTTTACAATGATATTTTTAAAGTGTTTTCAACTTGGTGGTTTCACTTGACACGTAACCATTAGTAAGGCAGCAATGTTTACAGTAGTTACTGAATTTCATTTACAAAATCAATATGGAATTCCACTTCTATTCTGAATATTTAATTTGTTTCACAATGCCAGTTTGAGATTCAGCAACAAACAACATGCCATTTCTGTCAGTACTGAGACCATAAGGTCGCTGTAAGTTACAGTTGTCTTTGTACTGGAGGAACTGTCCATTCTGATCGATGATATGTATAACGTGGTTATCGATGTCAGCGATCAGGATGTGACACATGCTGTCTGTGGTCACACCACGTGGATTAAATGGTTTCGTTGATTGGAGATTTCCATTATAGCTGAACCTGAACTTGACGTCCTTGTCCACCACCATTACTGTCTTTGTACCTAAGTCACTCACAACAATGTCAAGGTTCTTGTTCTCAGTAATAAAGTCTGGAACGGAATATAAAGGTTCGCCTGTGTCACTGTATTGTATTTCTTGTGTGACTGTAGAACCAGAGTAAAGGACGACTTTAGCTGGTGTGAGATCATCAGATATCATAGTGACCAGTAAGTCGTCTGTGGAGGTTCTACAGATGCACTGTGGTATCCAGCCCTGTAGTCTGATCAGACGTTCTATCTTGCCATTCTTCTGTCTGTTGATACTTCTATCTCCCCAGTCAGTGTACACCATATCTCCCTCCATTGTCACCGTCAGATCTGCTGGAGGATTTCCTGACTTTGTGATGATCTCCCCCAATAGTGTCCCCTCAGTGCTCATACGTTTGATGATGATATAGAAACCACTGATCTAGAATTGATCTGTGTTAGGAATACAGCATACTCTGTTAGTATAGCCATTTTTAGAGCTGTTTTAAATACTTCAGGATTTCCTGATAATTGTTTATTTGGGTCGTTGACACTGGAGACTGGGTGAGTGACTTGCAAGACTTGCCCTGGAATGTCGGTTTTTATGGAGGTAGGAATGACTCCCATGAATTCCTTCAATGCTTGTTCTGTTAGTTCTCTGAGGTCCAATGGTGGAACTGTCAATTCAAATTTAGAGGGAACATTTCGGAATTCCTCGTTCCTCGAAGCATAACTGGTAAATTTGGAGAAGTCATTGGAAGCAAGGATAGAATGATTTTCATTTATAGTTGATTGTATTGATGATTGTAATTTATCGTACTCGGATTTTAGGGGTTTTGATTGAGTCACCATCTTGCTTTTCCATCTTCTCTGAATACTCACGATATTCTGTTGATGACAATGTCTACACGTGCATGACATCTTTTGCCGAATTCAGTTATGGTTTGTTGTCTTTCTCCATGTTTTTGGACAACATTAGACAACTTTCTTCTATTTAGAGAGAATTGAATTCAAAACACAGGTGCAATGTTACTTTCAATTTCTTTTTTTTATCGCTTTCTATCAGCTGTTTTCTAGAACTGGATTTCTGAAATATGTGACACATCATGTTTTTCATGAGATCCAG
>CAJDSM010091189.1:72-10899 GCA_903981925.1 Ostrea lurida
CAAGTATCATATAGTAATATTTTCTGAAAATTTTCATGAAGATTTAGTGACATGACTTTGTCCAACCGATTTTTGATGCTTTACAGAGGAATGCGCTTTTCATCTCGTTACAAATCGCTACCTTTTATTTTGATTCTCTGTAAAAGTTTAGAAACAGATAGATACAGCTCCTATCAAGACACTAATTATTGACGTCATTTTTTGCATATGTTGGAAGAAAGATTTCATTACTAACAATCCACCATTATAGTAGTCATCTTTGATTTAATGTAATTTTAATTGAAAACGAAATTGCCATAATGCTGCCGTAGAGACTGTCTCTATATAATTCCAAAATTCAGCATTAAATTACTTAAGTTAATTAATGGAACCTTTTTGCTAGGAACGCCCATATATAACATGCGGATGTATACATACTGCCTCTGATATATTCTCAGATCCTCGAGCGTGGGGTTGAGGTTGAAGGGTTAATTTGGTCAATAAGGTACTAACTGGGATTGCTTGTCATATTATTCACAATTGCTTATAATTCATATTTCATTTACACTTTAGTATAAAAGATATGTTTTGAATGTATTGAGATATCGGGAAGCTTGTTGTTGTTTTTTGGATTTAACACTTAAAAATGCAAGCATATCCCCTTTAAAAGGTGATTTTGTTTAACCGTCACAGCAATTGCTTAGCTTAGCTGAACGCTGATAGCCAAATAGGAGACTGAGGGGCGAAATTATAAGAATATGTACAGATTCAATTTGATGTTTTTTAGGTTGTTTACAGTTTGTACGTGTAGTACGCCATGGTATTCAATGAATTGCTTTTTGGATTAATATAAAATTCAGAAATCAGTTGAGAAACGGGTGTTAAATATGTAGTGACACTTAATATGATTGATTGATTATTTTTGTTTAGCGTCCCCACGAGAATAATTCACTATTATGGAGACATAAACCAATGCGGGAAGGGCTGCAAAATTTAGACCTATATAGTATGATATGCTGTGGACACGGGGCCTCGGCTTTTTTCGGTCTCATCCGATGACCGCCCATTCAGTCCGCCTCTTACGACACGCAAGGGGATGCTCTGAGGGACCGCTATTCGTAAACCCGGATCCCCAGGGTGACACTAATGAGTGTGGTGTAATTTATTACAGAAGAGAGTACCAATGCCTAGAGCCCGTAACCATATTGCTTCTTTGGATAGTCAAATGCACTTGACCTTTGACCTTTTGACTCACAATTATGTTTTGCCCATGATAGTCCCATTGCAGATATAGTGCTTCTTAGCAGGAGGATAATGCTCTTAAGCCCAGACCACAATTATCGTGTTACTTTGATGTCCAGTGTTAACTTGACCTTGCCCTTTGGACCCCAAATTTAATAAGAAACACCTTTGTCCCATGGGGGACCATATGCATGATATGGCAAGGCTAACACTAAAAGTCTGGGAACTATTCTGTCTACAGACGGATGGACAGACAACTCGATTCCAGTAACAAACACCCCCCCCCCCTTTCCCAACTTGTTGCAGGGGGGGGGGGGGGGGTATAATCATAATAAAAGGCTCCCTTTCATTCTAAATATTCATTTAGTTTCACATTAATATAAAAAAGCTTGAAAAAGATGATTTTCAAATGTTTTACATATAAACACTATGTACCAAAGTTTGGTTCCCCTACACCCCTGGGGTCAGAACCCCTACCCGGGGATCACCAAAATTTACAATTTTGGTAAAGGCCTTCTCGCTCTACATCACTATGCATTTGTTTCTCTCAGACATGTGTGGTTGTAGGAAGATTTTAAAAATGGTCACTTTTGGGCAGTTTTTGCCCTTGCCCCAAGGGCCCCAGGGGTGCAAGAGACCTTGAAATTTACAATTTATGTGCCCCTTGTCCCAAAGATGCTTCATACCAAATTTGAAAAAAAACCTATGTGCCTACTCAGAAGTGCCACCTGTGCTCATGAAGATGTTTTATACACCACAGTTAAAGCAAAGACATCGCCAGGGTATTTAAGAGCACAAGTGTGCAAAAGTGTTGCCTCTTTATAATATATTTTGTCAAATTTGGGTGAATGGGGGTCATCTCCTACTTGATAACCAACCCACATATGAAATCATAACAAATGAACTAAAAATATTCTCGAAGATTTGGAAGGACACAAATTGTAACAAGTACTATATGATACCTTGTACATGAGTGATGTTTAATTTTAACCTACACTCAATGGGTTATCTTATAATCGATTGGTGAACAATAGCTTGAATCTACTCTATATTTCCAGAAGCTTTCAGGTAAATTTCCACTCTAGGTCCCGTGGTTCTTGAGAAGATTTTTATAATGAACCGCCCTAAATTTCTGCATTTTTGATTATCTCCCCTTGGACAGGACATGTTCTGTTTCAGATCCCTCCACCTAAGGGTAATTTTGGACCAAGTTTGTTTTGAAACTAAGAAATACTGTGAGTAAAACTCACAAGGATACCCTTTGCCCACCCACATATCTATCACTGAAACTTGAAACAAAGCAGATTATGGACTGCCACAAATGCATGTTAGAACTAGATGTGTGGGTGCGACACAAATGCCCCCCTACAGTGAAGTCTAATGAAGGAAATTCATAAGGGTGAAATTGAAGTTTTTCAATGCATGAACTGTGGCGTATCCATATATCAAATTTGAGTTGAATGTGTGCAACTGTTGCAGAGATAATGAACGCAAACCAAAATTGCTGGGGTTTTTCTAAGTTCAAGAGGGGCTAACTCTGTCAAAATCACTCAACCATGACCGAATTCGAACTTGACCTGCAGTATCAGTGATCGTATCCATATATCAAATTTGAGTTTGAATTGTGTCGCAACCGTTGCAGAGATAATAACGGAAACAACAAACTTTCTGAATTTTTTCTAGTTCAAAGAGGGCTAACTCTGTCAAAAATCATCGGACCATGACCAACTTCGAACTTGACCTGCATATTCCCGTGACGTATCCATATATCAAATTTGTGTTGAACCGTTGCAGAGATAATGGAATGGAAACCAATGATGACGGAAGGACGGAAATGACAGAACAGGTAACACTATATGCCCCCAGCCATTTTATGGCGGAGGCATAAAAACCTATTAAGTTTGACCTTGAGATCAAGGTCAAGGTCATACAGAGATCATGAATACAAGTGACACATCTTTTCATGGTGATACACTCGCACATGCCAAACTCAATCCATGTTGGAGACACTTATACCTTTGACCTTGAGGTCAAAATCAAGGTCTGATAGATCAAAAGGTCTATTATAGGTCATGCAATGTATGCAATACATCTCTCATATTGAATACAAATTACCATCTGCTGATGTGGTATGTATTGTCAAGAACAAAGAGTTATGGCCCTAGCCGAATCAACACACGCAGAACGGCACAAGAACAACAGAGTACAGCACATTCGCTCATAGTGTGAGATCCATTGTCCAATAAAGGATGCATAAGCAAAGAACAAAGAGTTACTGGCGGCCACAATTCATGTTAAGAGAACTAAAATTTGACTTGAGGTCAAAGGTCAAGGTCATACAGAGGTCATCAATTACCCGACATTTCAGTTCATAGTGATACACTCATGTGCCAAGTATGTAGGCCTACTTCAAAGAACAAAGAAGTGAGGACACGAATTCATATTAAACAAGAGGCCCATGGGCCACATCGCTCACCTGAGTGACCTTTGTCCTGGCTAAGCAGCGGAGATTAGAAAAGAATTTTCAAGTTTCTTAAAACTGACCCAGTGGTTCTGAGAAGAACATTTTATGCAAAACTTTGATCCCTGTTGTGGCCTTGCCCTACCCCCGGGAGGTGATCTGATCAAATTTGTCTTCTACTCATATTAGGAAGCTTTAAGTAAATGTTATCTTTTGTCTTGAGAAAGAAATTTTAATATATATTCAATGTAAAACTTTGATCCCCTATTGTGGCCCCACCATCCCCTGGGGGTTATGATTTGAACTAACTTGAATTTCCCTATATCAGGAAGCTTTCTATATAAATTTCAGCTTTTCCTGGTCCAGTGGTTCTTGAGAAGATTTTAAAGAGTTCCCTATATAATCATATATGTGTAAAACTTGGATCCCCTATTGGGGCCCCATCGTACCCCCGGGGGTCATGATTTTGAACAAACTTGAATCTCCACTAAATCAGGAAGCTGTCATATAAATTTTCAGCTTTTATGGCCAGTATTTCTTGAGAAGAAGATTTTAAATATTCCCTATATAATCATGGTCAAACTTTATCCCCTACTTGTGGCCCCTATCGTACTCCCTGGGGTTCATGATTTGAAACAACTTGAATCTCCTCTCATTTGAAGCCTTCCATATAAATTTCAGCTTTTCCTGGCCCAGTGCTTCTTGAAGAAGATTTTTTAAGATTTTCCCTATATAATCTATGTATAACACTTGATCCTATTGGGGCCCGAATCGTACCCCGGGGGTCATTGATTTGAACAAACTTGAATCTCCTCTATATTTAGAAAGCTTCCATATAAATTTCAGCTTTCCTGGCCCAGTGGTTCTTAGAAGAAGATTTTTAAAGAATGTTCCCTATATAATCATATGTAAAACTTTGATCCCTATTGTGGCCCACTCCGTACCGGGGGTCATGATTTGAAAGTACAACTTGAATCTCTCTATATCAGGAAGCTTGTCACTCATAAATTTCAGCTTTCCTGCCCAGGTGTTCTATGGGAAAGAAATTTTTAAGATTCGTTTCTATATAATCACATCCAAACCTTTGAATCCACCTATTGTGGGCCCCATCGTAACCCTCGGGTCATGATTTGAACAAACTTGAATCTCCACTATAATCAGGGAGCTTTACCTATAAAATTTCAACTTTTCTGGCACAGTGGTTCTCGAGAAGAAAGATTTTTAAATGACACCACCCTATTTTTGTATTTTTCCGTGGAATTATCTCCCTTTTGAGGGGCCTGGTCCTTCATTTGGAACAAACTTGATTCCCCTTTACCCAAGGATAATTTGTACCAAGTTTGGTTTGAATCTGGCCCAGCGGTCTTGAGAAGAAGTCAAAAATGTGAAAAGTTAAACAGACAGCGACGGACAAAAAGGTGATCAGAAAGCTCAACTTGAGCCTTCAGCTCAGGTGAGCTAAAAACTGATATTTTGACCTTGAGGTCAAAGGTCAAGGTCATACAGAGGTCCATCAATATACCCGACACATCATCTCATAGTGATACACCCATGTGCCAAGTAATGGGTATGCTTATCTAAAAGAACAAAAGAAGTTATGGCCCGGACACGAATCTGCACAGACAGATGGACAGACCAAAGACAGCAGAGTATGTGACACATCGTCTCATGGTGATGCATCCATGTGCCAAACTACAGGAGTGCCTATGGCAAAGAACAAAAGTTATGGCTTGGACACGAATCTGCACAGACAGACGGATTCATGTTAAAAAACTGATAATTTTGACCTTGAAGTGAAAAATCAAGGTCATACAGAGTATTCATATACGTGACACATCGTCTCATAGTTGATACACCCATGTGCCAAATATGGTATGCCTACCTCAAAGAACAAAGAAGTTATGGCCCGGACACGAATCTGCACAGACAGACGGACAGACAGACAGAGTGTTCCTATATTATATACCCCCCAAAACTTGTTTGCGGGGGGCATAATTAGCCCAAAGGTTCAGGAAAAAGAAAATGTGAAAAAGTTAATGCTAACAACAGACACCCGATCAGAAAGGTTCACTTGAGCTTATATAAACTCAGGTGAGCTGAAAGAAAAAAACCCACAAAACAACAAACTATTAAATCAATGTTCACCAAATTTGGTAATTTGATGCAACAATAAGTTAAGATAGCTTATTACACAGAGACTTGTACTTTTTATGACACTACATCACAAGATAGTGATTTAGTTTACATGTCTGGTGAAAATATTTGTATCATCTTAGCACAGTGGATATAGTGTCAGATTAGTAAACCACAGATCCTGAGTTCAAATCCACCAGAGTCTTTAATTTCCTTCATTTTCATTGCATTTTTTCTCTCTCAAATTATGGTTTTTTTTAAAATCCAAATTGCGGATTTTCTGCATTTTTGAGATACATGTGTTTGTGTGTAATCACTACATATCATCCCATATTTCATAATAAGTCATTTTATGCCGATTTGAGAAACTCTTTCATTGTGTAGGGAGACACCAAAACACATTTCTTAAAAACTGATACTACCAAATCTGTGGGAAATAGTGATTTAATAGAAAAGTCAACAGACCGAAGATTACAGATGAGAGATAAATTGCCATCACACATGTTATACAACCTAACATACAAGGACAGTCAAACCACATAAACTCAAAGTCAAATATTGTTCCAACCTTAGTCTACACTTAATTTTTTTTTTTTTAGAAATTTGCTATACCCAAATCATGATTTACTGTGTGTTAGAAACCTGTAATAGTTACCTTTTGAGGTGTGTATAATTAGGATTATTTGAGTTTTTGGCCACCATGACCTTGACCGGATTTTTCCGAAAATCAATAGGGTTCTCTCTTACTTGATATGTAACAATATCCTAAAGTTTCAATTGAATCAGATATAAACTTTTGAAGTTATTGTTAGGAAACCTCAAATTTTCAGATTTTTGCGAGTTTTTTAGTCACTGTGTCGACCTTACCTTGGACGGATTTGTCCGAAAATCAATGTTTCTCTCTACATGAATGCAATCAATATCTTTAAAGTTTCAATTCAATCAGATTGAAACTGTTGAAGTTAACGTCCGAAACCTCATATTTTCAGATTGTGGTTAATTTTCGTCACTGTGACCTTGACCTTGGACGGATTTGTTCGAAATCAATAGGTTCTCTCTCACATGATTGCAACAATACCTAAAGTTTAATTCAATCAGATGTAAACTTTTGAAGTTAACGTCCGGAAACCTCATATTTTCAGATTTTTGGTGAAGTTTTTTCGGTCACTGTGACCTTGACCTGGCGGATATGTCCGAAAATCAATAGGGTTCTCTCTCACATGATTTGCAACAATATCCCAAAGTTTCAATTCAATCGTTTAAACTTTGAAGTTAACGTCCGGAAACCTCATATTTTCAGATTTTGGTGAAGTTTTTTGGTCACTGTGACGCTTTGACCTTGGACGGATTTGTCCGAAAATCAATCGGGTTCTCTCTCACATGATTTGCAACAGTATCCTTTAGTTTCAATTCAATCAGATTTAAACATTTGAAGTTAACGTCCGGAAACCTCATATTTTCAGATTTTGGTGAAGTGGTTGTTTCACTGTGACCTTGACCTTGGACGGATTTGTCCGAAAATCAATCGGTTCTCTCTCAAATGATTTGCAAACAGTATTCTTTGTTTCAATTCAATCAGATTTTAAACTTTTGAAGTTAACGTTCGGAATACCTCATATTATTCAGATTTTTAGTGAAGTTTTTCGGTCACTGTGACCTTGACTTGGACGGATTTGTCCGAAAATCAATAGGGTTCTCTCTCACACGATATGCAACAATATCCCAAGTTTCAATTCAATCAGATTTAAACTTTGAAGGTTAACGTCCGGAAACCTCATATTTTGGCGAAGTTTTTCGGTCACTGTGACCTTGACCTTGGACGGATTTGTCCGAAAATCAATAGGGTTCTCTCTTGTGTTATATGTAACAATATTCCAAAGTTTCAATTGAATCAGTGTAAACTTTTTGAGTTATCGTCCGGAAACCTAATTGTTGACGCCCTCCACCCGTCATCACCAAACCAATAGCCGAATGCAACTGGCTAAAAAAAAATAATAATAATACGGTTGCAGGCCACGCTGTTGGTACTGGTATCAAATCTGACTTCAAAATCTCAAAGTTTCATAATGTTCAGTAATTTTTCCTCACCTTACGACATAACTTTTAAATACTATTCAAGCACAACACATCTTTCAACACCTGCAATAGACTCACAGGGAAACAATTTGCCCCCCCCCCCCCAACATATGGTGAACATTCGTACACTCGTACTTCATGAACTACAGGCCACCCACAATAAGCAACCACTGCTTTTTCATCCATTTATATGCGTATTTGTTGATATATTATATGGGAATTCCTGCTCATGTGGGGTTCGGTCAGTTTTCATCACATTTCCGTCCACACGCTAGTTTGTTCAGAATCAATGGGACACATCTTCCTGTTTAGGAGATGAACTCTTTCTAACCTACCGGCTGCATTTCACAAATTCCAAACAATTGGGCACCTTTCCCCTAAGGCTGATTAGGGTGGTTATAATTAGTAAGGAGTCCAAGTGCAGCTAGTTTTAGGTAGGTGGAGGATACATCATATCGATGTCTGTGGCAGATCTAAATGTTTCCTGGCTAGTGTGGAAAAAAGTAGAATTTTGTATAGTGATTCATGTGGATGAGTTGATCGGAACACACAAGACTGCAGTCTTTGTGCTCTCTCCACGTCTTAACAAGAAAGAGGGAGACCCCGTTCCGGAGTACCGGGGAGGACTGTACGACTCACCTGGGGGGGGGGCGGGGGCGGTCTGGTTGGAACAGGGTAAACAGATTGGGACGGATCCCTTCCCGGTCCTTGATGTCTCGTCCAGGATGTCGGCACTCGTGCTCTCACGGGGTCACCGGTCTGCCCTAATACTTTAAAGTCGGTATTCCGAATGTTCCCTCAGACCTGCAATTTGTTGTTTTGTATATGTATATGTAACATGCGGCCATAACCGCCAATCGCCCTCTATGTATATGTTCTCCTGCCAGTGTGGTTACTCTGTTACTAGGACTTGTCAATCCTGTGTACATGTGTATGGGATTTGTTACACCTATTTGTTATATTCACGATGCTTGTTAAAGCAATAAATTGTAAACTCTGCATTTGAGTCTTATTAAGTGATCGGGCGAGGTGCCTGAAAGGACATGCAGAGTAAACGTAGTCCGTGTGTTCAATTAAGAAACCTGTGATAGTTACCTTTTGAGGTGTGTATAAGAAACCTGTAAATTACCTTTTGAGGTCACCTCTGAGACAGCGATCGGATCCACTCCATTACATCTGACAGCAGCCATTTGTTGGTGCCCTTTACAGGATGCATTGGAAGATCCCAGAGTAAACGAACAATCACTGAGAGAAGACTCAAAACCATTACAGTTCAGACCTTCTAGTACAATAGGGTCATCCTCCTCACTGTCAGAATATCCATAGTAACCTGGTGGCATCACATCAGCCGAGCTGAACCTGTCAATCAAAGTAGTGTCTGTATACAATGGGTAATACATGCAATAATTCATGAGACGATAAAGCTAATTGTCAAGGTAGACCCAAAGTCATCAATTTTCTTCATTCAGAGTAACGTTACATGGTCACACTTATACAAAGCCTAGCTCCTTACATTGGTGCCATCATTCGACAGACAACTCTAGCATCTGTTTTATCCCAGTTGTTGGAACAAATTGTACTCCATTTTCCATTCATTTTAACCTCAACTGTACCCTCGTAGCAGCTACCACCATTAACAAGCCGGATGTCTGGAAATAAAAAAAACACCCATTACAAGCTAGCAAAACATCCTAGAGACTTAGAGAAGAAAGTAAATACTGTCTGTACTCCTGAATGGTTTATTCCCCAATGACCACACTTACCTGAGATATTGGCAGGAGGGGATGAAGTGGGGAGCTGGGTGGTGTAGCTAGCTGTTGTTACGTTGTGCCATGGGCTCACTGTGGAGTATGGTAGAGATGTTGTCATGTTTTGCGAAGGGCTCACTGTGGAGTTATATGGGAATGCTGTGGAGTTAAATGTTTGCACTGGCATATAAGTGTCATTTCCTGAAACATATGATGCAATACTTTAAAACAACACAATATTTTATCACATTTTAATTCCTTTAGATAAAATGCTTAAATTTTGCCTATATGTCACATTTCAATACCTCACACAAGTAAACATTTCCACTATATCTGTCCTACATCAAATTTACAAATAAGTAAATGATGCAAGAATAAAAGGCTTATGGCTCTTCAATCAACTGGGTTTCACACAAAAAATACAAGTCTTGCATGTTCATGAAGCAATGAGTGCATGTGTTAACAATCGAAAGTGACATTCACCAATTCTAATGATTTTCCATTACAAATCATGAGCAAGACAGTGTTTGGACCCCCCCCTTTATAAAATCATTTTTACTATGTCCTTGCTGATATAAGGCACCATGTCTTGTCACAAGCAACCTCTGTACCATATATGACCTTCCATTATCTACCCATTATGAAGTTATCAGCAACCTTGACTTTGACCTCGATTTTGGTAGAAGGCGATAAACCTTAACCAAAACTATGCAATTCATGACCAAAGGGTCGAAGCCCTAGTCACCTAGTCAAATTTCAGCAGACAGAAGGGCAAAAACAATACCCAGCCCCCCCCCCCCCCCCCCCCCCCCCACCCCCCATCTTCAATCATAGGGGCATATAAATAAGCATCGATCTTCAAAACAATAAGAGTCTAACCTGATCTGCAGTACATTTCATCAAATCCACTGGGACAGTCCAAAACACCATTACAGAGCTGGTATCGATATATGCATCTCTTGTTAGTTGGACATGGTATCTGATAGTATGTGCAGGCTGAAAAGGTTTGCAAACATTAGTATATAAATGACTCTTGACTTGAAACTTCTATATGCGAATTCAACTTTAAAAGGCATAATTAAGCATGTTTTGAGCTAAAAATTTATTTTCCACTTTTAATGTTTGCAATGTTTCCTTATGGTAATTCTATTAGTCAGAAAAAATTAACAAGAGGCCCACAGGCCTTAA
>CAJDSM010091236.1:0-10628 GCA_903981925.1 Ostrea lurida
CTGCAACATCAACTTTTTTGTTTGTAGTTGAGTTGGTCTCGCTTTAAAAAATTCTCATACGCAAAACATGCCTTTGCGTAGATATCGAATCAACTGTGAGACATACACACCATAAGCCGGTAATAATGGTACATTACTACATAGTAAAGGAAAGTTAAGATTCCAAAGTCAAATTCATCACGCTCATCATATAATGTAACTGTCAGCCTGGTATTAGAGTCAGTATTAAGTAAAGTATCAACATATGAAGCAGATTTGTAGTTCGTCTCGCTTTAAAAAAGTCAAAAATAAAAGAATTATGTTAAATACAGTATAGTATTTAAATAGAAAATAGACCTGATCTAAACCACCAAATGTGATCAAGAGGACTTACAAATCTCAACCATGTGTTTGATTTTCTCTTGATAACACGAGTAGCAACAAGTCAATGAAAAAGATTGCAACACTTGTGATAAAAAGTAATTGACTTAGTACAAATACAAGTACATCTTAAGACTGTTCTATTATCTTTCTTTACAAACACGTTCTTGTTGCAGGTGATTTAACAGTCGTATTTAAAGGAAGCATTTTCGTCAATTTTGTGGTTGATTTGACTACGGGTAATCCCGTTTACTTTATTTCGACTAAGGGCTCACGGCGGGTGTGATCGGTCAGCAGAGGATGCTTGCTCCTCCATGGCACCTGATCCTGCCTTCGCTTTTGTCGAAGGTCCGTGTTGTCCTACACTCGATTTTGTATATGTTTTTTGGATTATGATTATGTTTGACACAATGTTAACTTCGCTTTTTTGTATTCAAACAATGAAATGTTTTCTTCGTTGGTTTATCAGGTAATGTCCGCCTATTGGTGGTACTACAAAGCCAGATCTATCACTTTGCAACAAACATGAATTTACTGAGTGATGAACGCAATATCAATTTCAAAAGATACATAAGAGAAAAGATCCAGTGAATGTAAATGTGATAATTTACTTTGCCAGCATGGCCTGTCATAGAGTAAAATACTGTCTGTTGTGTGTTCATACTAATTTATATGCACTGATTTTGACGAAGGATTTCTACAATTACGGTAGGTGTACCCCGTCTACAGGTGATGTTTACTCTTCCTAGGTACTTGATCTCACTTCTGATGTATCTTTGCTAACTCTTATTTTGGATTCTGTTTATAACCTACGAGATTGGTCACTGGTAGTTATTCATAAAATTAGAAATCAACACTGAATCTTTGTCACGATCGAAACATTTCAAGAAAGTGTTTTGAGGTTATTATATAAAGAACTACACCCTTTCAAAACAATTTGGGATATTTCAGATATCTCTTTATTTTGATATATAACCGGAAATGCTAGATATATCGATCGGATTGCTGATTGGCTGTATAATCTAGACAGCGGGTGACGCGCTTTTACGATTGGTCGAGTTCAAACTCTCATAAGTCGGAGAGAACTGGAGACGGAGGGCTTGATTTAATCCAGTTAGCTTGGTTTATGAAGTAAAGAAGTAAAAACCCTCATTTTCGGATTATCTAATTTCAATCTCTGGTCTATAGCTGTATAGTAGGGAAATGTCATAATGCTTCTATACACATACTTTATTCTGTACATGCTTTTTTGTTATATATGTTGTACAAGTAAAGTCATATCTCAAATTAGAGTAACTTATTGCCCTCTATAAAACATCGCTAGTATTTTTGGAATTCTGGATGTCGTTTCCGAGAATTGTGTTGCAAAATGAACGAACAGTGATCAATATAGTAAGCCCTAAATAGAATACAAAACAATAGTTGGGCAAACACGGACCTATAGTTTCAACAGGGGTAGGATCAGATGCATGAGAGTAGGAACCATCCCCAGTCGACCGGTCACAACTGTCTTGATCAGGTAAACGGGTAATCCAGAGTAGAAATCAGTGCATCAGGGACAACTTGATAATTTCTATGAAATATATTATAGCGCATTTAACTCAATGGCAGGTTGAAATGAGAACGTGGATCGTTATTATAACGGCAATAACTTACTTAAAATGAGACTGTTGAAACCTCTGAATGATGAAGTTGAATTTTAATATAGTTTTGTTTTGTGGCGTTATAGATGTAGTTGATATATGCTCGTTACAGGCTGCCGTAATGTGAGTAGATCTATTTAAGGAATTAAGCTAATTTTGACCTAGGTCATGCGATATAATCTAACTTGTGCACTTTATTTAGCGTAAACTGCACCAAGTTAGATCATATCGTATAGCCTAGGTCAAAATTAGCTTAATTCCTTAAATAGATCTAATTTTGACCTAGGCTATACGATATGATCTAACTTGGTGCAGTTTACGCTAAATAAAGTGCACCAGTTAGATTATATCGCATGACCTAGGTCAAAATTAGCTTCATTCCTTATAGTTTAATTTTTAAAAAATGTATTTAACGTTGTGTGATGAACAACTTGCGAGATAATTAAGGATTTTGAATGAGGCGGACGGATTTTACCGTAGCAACAAAGTAGAAGCAATAACGTCAAATGCATTGTGACGTCATTCTAGGACGTCACAAAGAGCAAATCAGATCATACAAAATAATTGATATGGCTCAATCGTGTTTCAGCCAATCAAATTGCTCGTAACAAGTAAAATTAAATTATAAATAGCAAACCGGTTTGATCAGTTATCAGAGCAGTGGCCGTTTGTGAAGTGTGCGGCCACGATAAATAAGGTTGTCCAGCTGGAGGTAATTTTG
Organism: Ostrea lurida; assembly: GCA_903981925.1. NCBI lineage: Eukaryota > Metazoa > Mollusca > Bivalvia > Ostreida > Ostreidae > Ostrea > Ostrea lurida. The sequence continues at coordinate 2,725 of CAJDSM010091236.1, forward strand.
ACGAATTCCAGTAGTTAGTCTGGTAGATGGGTAGTCAGGGAGCCTTATGATTTACTGTGTGAACATTGGTTTTCACGAGCCGGTAAGCTAATTATGTATATAAATATTTCGGTGTTTCGGTTTAAACTTTGTTGGTGAAGAGTTTGACGTTTTTGTACGTGCACTATATTGATATCTGGACATATTTTAGGATAGGCATTTATTATTTCAGTGCAAAGGTTTAAGGATATACCAGGACCATTTTTCAATGATCCATGGTCAGAAAGGTGTCCGACGGGGGAATACTTATCTGGTATTGTGGCACGTGCAAGGGTGACAGAGAATGGGCGTTTCCCGGGGTAGAGGCCACAGTAGTACATTTGGTTAGTCGGCGGTGTGAGACCGTGTAACAGAGACAGGTTTGTGTATCTGCTGAGGATCGAACCCGGGACCTCTGCACCAAGTCCAGTGCTCCACCATCGAGCTAAAGGGTTAACACACTGTCACATTGTCCCCCTCCAGAAGAGAGAGAGAGAGAGAGAGAGAGAGAGAGAGAGAGAGAGAGAGAGAGAGAAGGAGAGAGAGAGAGAGGAGAGAAGAGAGAGAAGAGAGAGAGAGAGAGAGAGAAGAAAGAAGAAGATTTTTAAAAGATGTTCCCTATATAATTATATGTTGAAACTTTGATCCCCTATTGGGGTCCCATCATACTCCCGGGGTCATGCTTTGAACAAATTTGAATCTCCACTATATCAGGAAGCTTTCATAAAATTTTTAGCTCTTCTAGCCAAGTGGTTCATTGGAAGATTTTCCCTATATAATCATATGTAAATTTTTGATTCCCTATTGTGGCCCCATCGTACCTCCGGGGATCATGATTAGAAAAAAAAATTGAATCTCCACTTTATCAGGAAGCTTTCATATAAATTTCAGCTTTTCTGATCCAGTGGTTCTTCAGAAGAAGATTTTTAAAGATTTTCCCTATATAATCATATGCAAAACTTTGATTCCCTATTTTGGCCTCATCGTAGCCCCGGGGTTCATGATTTCCACAAATTTGAATCTCCAATATATCAGGAAGCTTTCATATAAAGAGCTAGAGCCACGAAAGGTCAAAATCGGTCTATTATCTTAATTAAATGAAACTGTTAAATTTTAATCCTTTGACATTGTACTCCATGAAAAAATAAGATATAGAAGGGTATTACGTGTTTTGTAGGAAAGGCATAGTTCCAAAGTTGCCGTTGCATAACGTTGCATCGGTTGACAAAATATAACGTCATTATAACGTCATGAACATACATTTGTAATACATTCATATTCCAACTACAGTGCTTTAAAAATATATCTATATTATACAGAAGGTAAGAATAAATTGTTTTAAGTGTGTGAATAAATAAACTAACATAATGTGCGCAGCATTTGATTTTTTTTTATTCCTCAATGATACTTTCGTCGCTATCAGATTGGTTTATTTCTTCCGGAACGTTAGCGGTGTCTTCTACATACGATGACCAATCCCGTACACCAACCCGCTCATCTGCACTAAACACAAATCTGCCGTAGCCCAAATACCACAGTATGGCAGCAATGTGGACGCACACCCCAACTACCCTCGCGCCAGTTTTGCATCAGCAATACCAAGCTGTTATATATGCCTCGGTATACGCAATCCACAAAAGATGGGACTTTGCTGTCACGTGTCTACTTTGCTATTTAACTTTCAGCAGATGTGGATCCTCGTGATGAACAAAGATATCATGGTTACCATCCAAATGTTCTTGAATTGTAAAGGCAAGATAACGAAAACAGTGATCAATCTCGAAAGTCCTACAATATAAATAATACACGGTACCACATTTTATGCACCAGATGCGCATTTCGACAAATTCATTTGCTCTCTTCAGTTGCATGCTCACAACCGAAAATGTTGGAAATCCGACAACATTGAAGTAAAATCTTATTAAAAGTGATCAAGTAGTTGCCAAAGATTCGGGGCCAAAACTTGAAGGACCAGAGCTATGCCTGAGCGAGAAGATTCTTAACTTTTTAAATAATCGATTCTAATTTTACCACTGCATCTAAAATACATATCGTAATTTCAAGCTAGTAACATAGTTACATAGCAACTGGGCTGTTAGAGGACCCCGGGGAGCAACAGTCCACCAGCACAGAGCGCCTCGACCCAGGGGCATAATATAACATAATATTAAACATATATAAACATATAGATACAAAACACAAGAGTTGGCAATCACGGACCCTGGGACCGCACCAGAGGTGGGATCAGCGATGCCTAGGAGGAGTAAGCAATCCCCTGTTGACCGGCTCACACCGCCGTGAGCCCCATGTCTGATCAGGTTAAACGCAACAGTCCGTAGTCAATCAGATTGTGAAAAAAAAGCTAACAATGGATTATGAAACCACATCAGACAGCATTTGACATCATGATAGGTTCATATTCGTGTAAAATAAATTGTTATTAACGACCATAGAAATTACCGAAATGCTTGCCTTTAAACACATGACTGATTGAAAACCCCTTGCCAACAACAACTTGTCCTGTAAGTCAGCTTGCCCTCCGATTTCAAAAACTCGATTATACGAGAACAAGCTCTTGTGTTATCGAATACGTTGAGAGACATACACCACCACACTTGCAGGTGGATGGATGGATATTGCCTACACAATATGGGAAGTCTGACATGGAGAAGGTGAAAATCGTCCCGTTTGTCATAAAGTTGAGTGAGTTAGTTTGCCGTTAACTGTCAATGTTCAATAAAAATATACCAAGACGAAGCAGACACTGGAAGACATCTGTGGTGTCCTTTATTTCTAGTTCGTTAGGGAATATTTGAAATCGACACTATGAATAGGAAATCATCTGTCTTATTGACTCTGAGTAAAACATCCGCGTCCAATATTAGTCGAAAGTTGATTAAGGGCCCACCGCTACGAGATTGTCTCTTTTCATGTAGAGCTTTTGAATGAATTTGCCTCATAAGAATACTAAAAATAGCGTCAAGCTAATTAGAGGAGCACAAATTAGTGCCCCATTGGAATTCCAACAGACTGTTGGAAGACCTATAGTGCCCGAAAACTATAGCAACATTAGTGTATACAGCTCTTGGACAACCTCAGTTGGTATGTTCCGCAATGTAGTTCGGAGCCGTTCCTCAGAGAGTCTAGGAAAATCCAACAACTGTGGCTGCTCCTTCCACAGTGACTTTCTTGTGTCAAGATGTTCTGTTTTCACGGTCCTCAGGTATCACTGGTGGTTTTAGATTTAACATCTTAGACGCAACAGCAATATCATCCTCGCGATCTGAAGGGAGAGAACTAATTTCAGAATTGACATTTTTTAAATTTATTCATATTTAATAAGGACATTTTCTCTTTCATTTCTTGCTTTGGCAAAATGTAAAAAGTATAAAAAATATTTTAGGTCGTATTACCTACGTACTCAAAACTGCCATATACAGTCCATCTTGAAATACTACCGGCAATTACATGATGTAAACCAAAAAAAAATAACAATAATAATAATAATAATAATTCACCTGCTGACAGTGGTGGAAGGAATTTGTTCGAGATGGCACATATAATTCTAATTAAATCCCCAATATATGGCACTTGGTTTGTGGGCAGTAATTTGTCTAGATATTTCCACCTTTTAATTCTCGCGTTTGCAGATTCTTCTATCCAACGGACCTTCAATAAAAAATATAAAATTTAATATAAGAATTAATTGTAAAGGTAACAAATTGGAGTTATTTTTACAATTCTTGATATTTTGTTGTTGTTATTGTGTGTGTGCGTGCGCACCTTTGTTACCAGAACGGCTTAAATTGCATCCTCTGTTGAATGCTGTTTCTCCCACGTTTCATAAAGCAGGACATTTCGGCTTTAAGGTAGGTTCCATACTTTTAAAAAGTTCTGCTTTACCCATATGTTTCTTCTCTTTAGCATAGCCAAACAAACTTATATTACTAACCAAAAATACCATGTAAGACAATATCTTATTTTGCATTTAACACACAATTCGAGTTGGAGTAGCACAATACCCTTTTTTTTTCAAAAATCAAAGTTAGCCCCTAAGTATGATCTCATTCATTTTATTATGCAGAGACACCAAAAACACCTTACGCTTGATGATAATGATTAATTATAAAGCAATGTATCTTTGTTTTTTTAAATAAAGTATTGCAGATATTTTAACCGAAAAAATGTTGTTTTTTTTCTCTGAGAAAAGTACTTTCGACTTGGCAAGAAAAAACTGAAAATGATTTGATAATCGGAATTTTAAAAAAAAATCGGCTGTTTACCATACCATTTTTTAAAAAGAAAAGTATAGTCAGAGTTGTATCGTAGGGTCACACAATTTGTTTTTTATCATAATTTGCCTATGTCGGATTTTTCAAAATAGACATTTTTAACAAGTATCAGCCCCCCTACATGCCAATTTCAACTTTTAAAAGAAATTGTTAGAACAAGCTTTAACAAGAGGAGTATCCCAGGAATAGTATAATGTATTACAATGCATTTTAGATAAAATCAAAGTAACATGGAATTGAAAATACTGAATTATGCTGGTACTTCAACATGAAAAAATACCAGAAAGATACTGCAAGAAAGGGGGAGGGGGGGTTAAGTATGATGCCTACTGTTTTTTCCCGACAGTTTTCAACAGAAGGTCACTGACAATGTACAATAGTCTCATACTTACAGGAACATGTTTAAGTCTAAATATAATAATTATAAAAAGCATGCACATGCAAGTAGAATATATTTACATTAGTAAAATACAGATTCTGAAATACTGCCAATGAAAGGGGGGGTGGGTGGGTTCAAAAAAAAATGTGACGTCTAGATCTTTTTTCCTGACATTTTTCCAAAGGCAACTGATACATTACAAATAGTAAGTATACAGTCAATAAAACTCCTAAATATATTGAATAAATTATATAAAGGAACTGTCAGTAAGTAAAAATAATTTACACTTAAATGCTCAACTCATGCAGAAGCTGATTATTGTGCGTTGTTTTAAACCACCTTCACTGTATCAGTGACGTCTCATTATGAATGAATAATTTTTCGAGAATTGATGTTAAAACAATACACACATCAATCACAAAACTTATTTTCTGTTGAATCTTGATTACATGCGATGGAAAATTTCACCGGAAAAAGTAGGTCCGCACTCTAAATTTAAACCGGAGGCGAAAATAACCGAATTAACCTAATTTTCCCAAACTTCCAAGAGACTTAACTGCATCCGGAAACCCCTAAGTTATCAACGGGCTACAAGTATATGTCTTCTTCACCGCACCTCATTTTTTATTATGTCCTGGACATTTGTTTTCATACATATGGGTTAGATCGCAAGCATTCATTATTCTGCCGTCCGCTGCTTTCAGTATGGTTCCAACTGCAAGTTTAAAAAATATTCACAGTTGTAGTACTACAACACTTAGTCTCTTATACTTAAGGTCTTCCTTGGAAGCGGTCTCTGGGAATTGAAAATTTGTATGCTCCTTTTGGAGTAGATGTAAGTTCCATCTAAAACTAAGATTGATTCAGTGTTCGGAGGGGAACCAAACAAGGTACGTGCCAGAGATGTAGTGTGCTTATCAATAACCTCTTCGCGGGAGATGTGTTGGAGACCCAAATTTTGAGGAACAAATGAAGTAACGAGCGATTTTCGTACAGAAGCTATTGCTCGGCGCAAACTTGATTTTGAGATATTGAAAATAGTAGACAACATTTTGTTTGACAGTCCAGATTAACTGGCGTAGAATGCCGGATGTCCGCAGCTCAGGTAGGTGATTTTTCAACAAATTAAGTAGCTAAATAGCTGAAAAAGACGCATTTCTGAATTTCAGGATTTTTACTGTTTGATTAGGCTATTGCGAAGTGTTTAATCAAGAAAATTCGAGATCTGTCAAAAATCCATAATTTCTTGACCTTTAAGCAGTATATTGTCATCAACATTATGACATGATAACGAGATGTGCAAGTAACTTGGATAAATGCTAAAAAAAAAAAAAAAAAAAAAAAAGATGACTTAAACTTATACTTTTCTGAAGAAAACCTTAGCCACATTTCACATCGTCTGCCGATCGAAGGCTATACGTTAAGCAATGAGTCATTTTATGAAAGCGGAGGCCTACTGTAAACCTACAAGTCATTCTATAGAAGTTTCTTTGAGTTACCCATCTTGAATGAGATTATAGTCTGTTTGAACATCTTAATTAATTGAATCAAACTTTTTTTATTTCCTAACCTCTTTCTTTTTAATTTTCCCCTTTTTCTTTTTTTTTATTTAATTTTTTCAATTTTCTCATTAATTATTTACAATTTAAAAATAATCTATGCAATATCTGATTGTACGAATTAATATATCGAAAAATTGGTAAAATTAATTATTTTTCTTACGATGTGCGAATTGTTTCAGAAACAGCGTGCTAGACGGGGGGGGGGGTAGAAAAGTGCACCCCTCCTCTTTGCGGTGACTCTTAAAAAGAAAAAGATTTGTCACTTTGTTATGCGTGAACTTTCGGGGGTAGGCGGGGGGGGGGTTTGTTTAGATGTACATTTCGAGTGTGTATTGTATTGTGACTAAGTTTAAATTTAATAAATTATCACTATGCCTATATGATCGTAAAATGCTTGCAAAGTGTACAAGGAGAGCTACAACGTACAATTATTAAACCGTGTCACGACTTTTTTTTAGTTTTAATTGTCAGCTGAACCAACGGCCTTTCCGATTGAGAAAACTTAGCGGACATTTGCTTGAAATTTGGTAAACGGCTCCATATAAAGAACAGAGCAAAAGAAAACCAAAAGCCGTGCATTAAAATATACTGGGGCTAATTTGCGTCAAAACTTATTCTCATCTAATATAAGTTGAGCCCCTCCCCCCCTCTAAAATTGGTTTACTAAAAATTGAAACTTGTAAAATGGTTTTACCTAAAATCTGAAATTGTGGCACTGAAAATAGGACGTCTGATCAACTAAGGCACCCCTGCATTGATCATTTTTTCTAATAATGCTAATTGTTATGGCGAGTTTTAATGACAAAATTTGGACATAATAACTGGAATTGTTTTAATTTGCTACCCTACACAAAATACGCCGTAAAACCATAAGAATATTAAAGTTACATGTATTATCTTATTTTAGAATGCAATGACAGGACCTAAGAATTTTCCATGCGTTCTATGCTAACAAAAAGGACAAACGCTCGCAAAAATAAGGGCAATAAATAAACCTGAAAATTGTTTTCTAAACGAAACACTTCTTTGTCACGATGACATGAACACGACACATTGTGCAATGCATCGCAAAGACATAATACAATCTGCTTCGGCACAGAAAATCTACAACTTCAGAACAGAAATGACGACAAATACTGCCCAACACCGAAACGTCCTCGTGTACTTTCAAGTCCACCATCTATTTCATTGTGTATTCGTCCTACATAAAAGGGGCCACTGGCACTGTTTTTTTGTGTAAGCGTCCGGGACCAAAAGTTGGTCGTACACCGCCAATTGCGAGCTTTCAGGTATTCTTTGATTGGGAAATTATAATACCAGCCTGCAATAGCACTGCTGTCCAAACCAATTATGGATAGGTGATGTAATTTCCAAAAACGATGTATGTCATAAAATAAACAGCAACAAAACTCAATGCTAAATTAGATCTACTGTTTTCGGATTCTCTGCTAAACGTTTGAGAGCTGGGCCTTTTGGAAAAAATAGATAACGGATTAATTTTGAATTGGCTATCTACACTGAAAGTGAACTATTTTAACTGACAGTGATAGCAAAAGAAGCATTTAAGAACTGTGTCGATCAGCTCCAAGTGTTCCGGAACACACCAAGTTCGCAGCACCCGCACGTCACAGCGGAATCTTCTTGTTCAAATGA
>CAJDSM010091238.1:0-13519 GCA_903981925.1 Ostrea lurida
TTTCCTTGCAGTGTTCCTAAGTCGAGGATAAGATTGTTCGTGACATTTCCAAGAACAGTTAGATTCTTGGTCTTTTTCTAAGATCTTGCATCCAGGTACCTCTGAATTTCATTTTCAATTGGCATTTTCAGGATTTGGCTGAGTTTCACCAAACACAGACTATGTCGATAACCAGTCCTCTGTATCTTGCTGACTTCCAACTTTCTTGACTTGGAGGCTCCTCTGTTTCTGATTTCAGACAATTTCACTTCGCAATGTGTTTGCCCAGGCTCTGGTCTAATGCTGGTAACGTTGCGAGTGGAGTTTCTTCTGCAACAGCCTCATGCTCGTGTCTTCCCATTTAAATTTGATAGGAATCCCAGTCTTACAAGCATTTTGTACTTCCTCTCCGTAGATACTGATTAAGCCTGTTCTCTCAATAGCAGACTTTCGGGATTCATCCATTACAAACCGTTTTTCGTTTCGAATTTTTTAACGTGCCTTATTGACGGTATTTGTTGACTATCGCGTTTTCCGGTTTGAGGCGAAAAATAACTCGTAAAGGTGATTAACATTGGAATGTCCAATTTACACGACTTTTGTCATGGAAGGTTCACCGATCTGTCAGTTATCGTCAATGAAAGAGGTATAACTGTAAGTCTGCGACGTAAGACTGAAATAGTTCGTCTTTGAATTTCTTGCATTTCCTGAAATTTAATTTATTGTGGTGAGAAAAGAAAGAATAACAATTCAAGATCAACACCTGTACACTATAACACAATATGTAAGTGGGAATTGAGGAATATTGACAGAAGAGTAGCAAAAACTGTGTCAAATATATTTTTCAAACTGAAAAAGTTGCAAATAAAACAGATTTCTGACAGGGTTCCATTAGCTGTACGCAAATGTAAATTAAAGGATAAGAAATTGACAGCAAATGACGGTTTATCTGAGAGCTCAGTTGACAAGATTATTAAACATGATGAAGGGTATAAAGTGTTGCGCACCTTACGTGGATCACCTCCATACTGGGAAAAAACTAAAAAAGACATATTTGCAATGATCAGGCAACTTGGCATACCAACATGGTTTTGTTCATTCTCAGCAGCAGAAACCCTTGTTGCGTGTCTTGGGAAAACTTGTGGGAAATGTCTCCTATACAGATTCAGATATAGCAGATATGGGTTGGTCTCAGAAAAGTGGTCTAATTAAATCTGACCCAGTAACCTGTTTTTAAAACGTCAGCTTTCTGAAGTAAGAGTTAACAATTACAATGAATTATTGATAAATTGTTGGGAAGCAAATATGCATGTGCAGCTTATATTGTTTCATATATATCAAAGGACAGAGAGGCATGTCTAGTTTGCTCAGCAATGCTTGTAGAGAGGCAAGGAACACTGAATCTGGCATTAGGCAACAAGTTCGCAAAATAGGCAATACTTTTTTATCTCATGTTAAAGTAGGGGCACAGGAGGCTTATTATTAAGTGCTTCAAATGCCTTTAAGAAGGTCATCCAAACACGTTGTTTTCGTTGACACAAATAAAGAAAATGAAAGGGTTGTGCTGATGAAGCCCATGTCTGTCCTTAAAGAATTGCCAAAAACGTCAACTGCAGTAGAGTCGGACAGCAGTATCATGCAATATCAAAGAAGACCATATTCAATGAACAAGTATTGTTTATCTGATTTCATCGCTTTATTTAACATTCAGTTTGCAAAAAAAAAAAGAAACAAGCAGTGTGAAAACGATACAGACAAGTCGGAAGAATTGCCAGAGACTAGTTATGAAGTTAATAGTGAAGATGATGTTGAAACATCTGAAACAAATGATTTTGCTGAAGAACATGTTTTTAAAGATTGTTCTGTTATGGTGAAAAGTAAAAAGGCAAAAGTCATTCATTCAATTGGATTCAATAAAGATAATGACAAGGGGAATTTTTATCGAGAACAACTTATGTTGTTTTTACCTTGGCGAAATTATTCAGATATTTTGGGAGGTTACATGACATATGACGCAAGATATACTGATCATTTTATGGATATTGCAAATAAAAGGAGATATTACGTCTGTGAAGATTATGCTAATATATCAATGATAGAAGCAGAAATTAGAGCTTCAGAATTACACGAACATACTGTTACTGAACTACAACAACATGATCAGTGTGATACTAATGAAGGAACAAATTTGTCAAAAGATTATGGCTGTTTTAATCCAGGTTCATCAAGTTGTAACGACTATGATCTTGCAGTAGATTTGAATATTGGCAGAAAACAGATACAGGTGGAAGAAGTTACAGCAGAAATGACAGATGATGAATACAGAAGTTTAGTACAGAAACGGAATGTAAAGCAAACAGAATTTTTTTTTATCATGTGCTAAATTGGATGAAAACCAAGAATGACACTATTTATTATTTTTTGAGTGGAGGTGCAGGTATTGAAAGCTCTTCATCAAGGTCTGTTAAAATTTCTCTCACAAACCTGGAGAAAATCCTCATGAAATTCAAGTTTTGATATGTGCTCCAACTGGTAAAGCTGCCTTTAATGTTAGAGGATGCACAATTCATTCAGCTTTCAATATACATGTACCAGCAGATCAGGGTTTCAATTTCAAACCTTTGGACATGCAGCAGCTTAGTACTTACCGATCTAGATTCAGATCTTTGAAAATTGTATTTATAGATGAAATATCCATGGTAGGAAAAAAATGTTCAATTTCATAAATTTACGTCTGCAAGAGATAATGGGCATTTCAAAGCCATTTGGTGGAATTTCTGTAATTGCCTTTGGCGATTTATATCAGTTGAAACCGGTAATGGACCAGCGGATCTTCACAGCAAGCATTAACCAAGTATTGCCTTTTTGGCTACAAACACTTGAGTTGATCTCTTCCAATTGTTTGAACTTGATCAGATCATGAGACAGAAAGATGATTTAAGATTTGCTCAAATTCTAAATCGGCTGAGGGAAGGAAATCACACAGGAGAAGACGTCACTGCTCTGAAACAGCGGGTACATGAGGAGGAAACCAATTTTACAAGAAATATGCTCCATTTATTCACACGCAGATGTGATGTTGATAACTACAACAAACATTTTTTTGATCACATTGACTCGTGTAAAAAAAACAGTAGTTGAAGCTATCGACTCAGTGTCAGGAGATGCACCAAATTCTGTACATGAAAAAGTTCTGTCAAAACTTCCAGATGATGCAACTAAAACTAGAAATCTGTTCCCTTTCTGGGAACTTTAATATTACCCCTCCTGCGGGGCACATTATGTTAACATCGTATTATACAATTATACGATGAAATAACCCAAGACTTTTCCTCAGATTAAACCAGAAATGAACGATGTCTATTGGTCATCTGTTATTTAAATTGAAATGTCTTTAAAAATATTCGTGAATCAATTAAATACTAAAACATTACTGGTTAACTCAATGAAAACATTATATACCAATGAATACATTATAAGATTTTCAAAGTATTTCATTGTTTATCAGCATTTCTCGTTCTGATCCCACACCCCACTCCCCTATCGACAGAAAATGGATATTTTATTGTATATTGTATGCATGTATGTATATTCAATAAAAATAAGGTACATAAAAGGTATTTCACTTGAAAAATGCATGTTTAATTTGTTTTTGAAATTACACTCAAAGAGATCCCCCTTATTTCTTATACTTTATATATTCTAATTCAAAATAAGAAATGCATAAATGCATAAGCTAAGTCAAAATACAATGCATTTACAAGATTTATATCAAATCTTCTTCATGAATCTTTAAGAAATTAATTACCGGTAATTGGAAATTATACTGGAAATATAACTAAGTCCATAAGTGGAAAAAAAGCCATAAATTGGAGAAAAAATTGTCCAATCAATATGAAATACCAGGTGCACATCTTCATATAGTAATTAATATGTACATAATTTTTCAGAAAATATCCATGCACTTTGTTTTTAGAACATGCCCGGACAAAATTTCTAAGTCATATATGGAAAAACGCTGTAAATCGAAGAAAAATCGTCCATTGAAAATGAAAATACCAGGTGCACATCTTCATATGGTGAGTAATGTGTATACCAAATTTTCAGACAAATCCGTGCATTGGTTTCTTAGAACATGTCCGGACAAAATGTCCAAGTCCATATATGGAAAAACGCCTGTAAATCGAAGAATAATCGTCCAATCAAATGAATTACCAGGTGCACATCTTCATATGGTGAGTATGTGTATAACAAATTTTCAGAAAAATCCGTGCAACGGTTCCTAGAACATGCCCGGACAAAATGTCTAAGTCCATATATGGAAAACGCTGTAAATCGAAGAAAAATTGTCCAATCAAAATGAAAATACCAGGTGCACATCTTCATTATGGTGAGTAATGTGTATACAAATTTTCAGAAAATTCCGTGCATTGGTTCCTTAGAACATGCCCGGACAAATAATATTATGTCTACAGACAGACAAGGACATGCTGATTCCAATATACCCCCCCAAACTTCGTTTGCGGGGGGTATAACAAAAGGTTTGATGAAATATTTGTGTTTAGGTGAGGATCTACCTGCCGAAATTTGTGTAAACATTGATGTTGCAGATGGATTGACAAATGGCACCCCATGTACAATTAGGAAATTAGACTTTCGCGTACTTGATTCAGAAAGATGTAGCATTGTATGGGTAGAATTTTTCTTCAGTGAGATTGGCAAAAAATGTAGAACTCGGTTTAAACACTTGTACAATAAAGCTATCCAATCATCATGGACTCCAATTCTAGAGATTACAAGAAAGTTTATTTTCAACCATTATAAATCATTTTGTATAACCCGTCGCCAGTTCCCTCTCATTCTTGCAGCAGCAAAAACTGTGCATAAAGCGCAAGGGAGTACTTTAACAAATGCTGTAATAGGTTTTGGAAGTAAAAAGATGGACCACATGTATTATGTTGCTTTAACTCGAGTTCAAAAGCTTTTTACTAAAATGTGATGAGAACCACATTAAAGTTTCCGAAGCTGTAGTTGAAGAAATGAACAGATTAAGAACAATGGCTCAAATAAGTGTTTCTGTTCCACTTTTGTACAAATTTCCTGACAATATTATGAATATAATATTCCATAATTGTAGATCTTTGAAAAAAAAACATTTCTCAGATATCAAGCAGGATATGAATATTCTGTCTACAGACATATTAGCTGTTGCAGAGTCATGTCTTATTGAAAGAGACAAGTCTGAAGATGATTTTCAATTGTTGGGGTTTGAGATGTCACGAAATGATGATACCTGTTGTGAGGGAAAGGCCATATCATGGAACAGCTTTTATTAAAAACTTTATCGACCAACCGTTTCACAATTGCAATGTATTCAATATAGAGCGTACTTGATTCAGGGCGCATTTCGCTTCTGGACTTGATAATCAATATATGTTTTGTGTATTGCCCTCCCAAGATTTCATCCTTTGCTTTGTTTAAGAATTTCTTTGCTCATTTAGATAACCGGTTTGATTTAACTACACCTCATATAATTATGGGCGATTTCAATTTAGATTACAGGAAAATAGAAAAGTTACCTTCATATTTGAAATGAAAATATTCTTTAAATCAACTCATTGAAAAATCTACTACAAATTATGACACAATCTTGGATCAAGTTTATACTAATGTAGATGCAGGTTTGTTATTCTCGTGTGGGGTTATGGAATCCTACTACTCTGATCACAGGCCAATCTTCATTGCATTAAAAACACAAATGTATATTTGGTAAAAGTTGTATTTATTCATCTGGGGTTTTAAACTCATATTTCTTTGATCATAAACCAATCTTTGTTGCTTTGCAGTGATTCTTACAAAATTCCATAATTTTCTATTCCTTTATTTACAGTTGAAAACTCTGAAGGAAGTTTTTGATGAGGGTGGAGCATTGAGTGCCCCATACATTGGTACCGTATATTTTTTTATATACAACACAGCCATGAAGGCACAGATTTGTGGGTTAGGAGAAGTAAATCGTTACAGAAACTCTAGTGGGGAACAAAAACGATCAATGGTGATTGGGTTCGCGGACCCAACAATGGCAGTAAAGGGTATACTGTATGATGTGGAGAAGGCCACCACTCTGAGAGTAGGGCAGACTGTTATGCTGCTAAATGTAATATTGAAGAGGGAGCCAAGCAAGAGCATCGTTTTGACGAACAGATCCAAAATCCTGAAGACTGGGTCTTTTAGCCAAGCAATTCCAAGCCACCTAGCTCAGTTAGGACTAGAACTGGCCTGTCCACCACCAGCTGAAATGGTGGGCATTAATAAAGTAAAAACATTGCCAGTGAAGACTATGGTCACCATTAGAGGCCAATTGATTTCTGTAAGTAAAATCTGTATTCAGTAGATATAAAAAAAATAATTAAACTTTAAAGTGATGTAGATTTTTTATTTAACTTTTTGAATTTTTTTTAAAGGAGGAAATGGACAGAACTGTGAAAGTTAATGGTGAAGACACCGCAGTTAGGAGCATTAAAGTGAAAGATGCCACAGGGTCTTGCAAGATATCTTTATGGAGAGACCTTGCTAAGAGAAGGACAACAGTGGGGTCTCACTTGGAAATAAGCAATGTTGTTGTCCAAGTGTACAATACAGAAAAGTCGTTGTCCACCACATCCAGAACGAAAGTGGAGGTGAGAACAGTAATTAAGTACCAGATGAATTCAACATTGCGAATCCAGCATAGCAATTTTTGTAAATAAACAAGAGGCCCACGGGCCTTAACGGTCGGTCAACCTGAGTGATAATAGCCCACACAAGGGAGTCTCATATTTGCATTTCTTAAGTCTCAATACCAGATGTATTTTGTTCACATGTTTTAATATCTTTCAGATATATGCATATGATTCCTATTCATATACAACAAGATAATGCATTTCAATCTCACAAGATTGTTCAAAGAATTTTTAAAATGAAAACCATTTGCTACTTTAATGTCCAGTGAGCTTGACCTTTGACCTTTTGACACCAGAAATTCATAGAGACATCTTTGACCCATGTAGTTGAGTTCATGTGTATGATATGGTGATTCCGAGGTAGAAAGATATAATGTTGAAGAGCCTGGAAATCATATTTGCTACTTTGATGTCCAGTGCACTTAGACCTTTTGACCCAAAAGTGCAATAGCGTAGACCATATGTATGAATATGGTGATTCCCTGGTAGAAAGGCCCAACACTATAAGTCCTGGGAAACCATCTGCCTACAGACGGATGGACAACAACTTGTTTCCAAGTAAACACCCCCAACTTGTTGCAGTGGGTATAATCAATGACAAAAGGCTCACTTCTCATTCCAATATACATTTACATTCACATTAAATATCAATAGCATTGAAAAAGATGCTTTTCAGATGTTTTAACTTATAAACACTATGTAGACAAGTTTTGCCCAACTCAGCACCGCCCCTGCCCTGGGGTCAGCAAATTAACAATTTTGGTAAAGGCTCTTCCTGCTCTACATCCACTATGCATTTGGTTCTCTCAGACATGTGCGGTTGTAAAGAAGAAGATTTTGGAAAATTGGTCACTTTGGGCAGTTATTTTGGCCCCACCCAAGCCCCAGGGTGCAAGAGACCTGAAATTTACAATTTTTATGTGCCCTTGTCCAAAAATGTGCTTCATACCAGAATTGAAAGGAATTGGACCATTGGTTATCAAGAAGAAGTTAAAACATGTTCAATGTTATACACACTTTCATCAATGACCATTTGGCCCCACCCTAATACTAAAACCCCTACCTCTAGGATCATGAAAATTTACAAATTCTGATAAAAAGGCTCCCTATTCATTCAAAATAGTTCATTTAGTTTCACATTAATATCAATACATTAAAGAAGATGTTTTTTCAAATGTTTTACATTATTACAACACTATATACAAGTTTGGCCCCGCCCTGGGGTCAGAACCCCTACCCTGGGGGTCAACCAATTTACAATTTTGGTAAAAGCATTTCCTGCTCTAACCATCACTATGCATTTGGTTTCTCTCAGACATGTGCGGATTGTAAAGAAAAGAAGATTTTTGAAAAAAAATTTTTGGTGCAATTTTGACAGTTTTTGCCCCACCCCAATGGCCCAGGGGTGCAAGAGACCTGCATTACAATTTTAAGTGCCCCTTGTCCAAAAGATTGCTTCTACCAAATTTGAAAAAGAATTTGGACCATTGGTTATCAAGAGAAGGTTTAAAAATGTTCAATTGTTAACACATTTCATAATGAACCATTTGGCCCCACCCTAATACTAAAAACCCCTACCCTAGGAATCATGAAATATAACAATTTTGATAAAAGGCTCCCTATTCATTCATTCAAAAATATTCATTTAGTTTCACATTAATAATTAATAGCATTAAAGAAGATTGTTTTTCAAAAATGTTTTACATATAAAAACTATATACCAAGTTTGGCCGCCTGGGGTCAGAACCCCTACCCCGGGTACGAAATTTACAATTTTGGTAAAAGGCCTTCCTGCTCTACATCACTATGCAAATTTGTTTTCTCCAGACATGTGCGGTTGAAAAGAAGATTTTTGAAAATTGGTCACTTTTGGGCAGTTTTTTGCCCCACCCCCAGGCCCCAGGGTGCGAAGAGACCCTGAAATTTACAATTTATGTGCCCCTTGTCCCAGATGCTTCATCCAAATTTGGAAAAGAATTGGACGGTGGTTATCAAGAAGAAGTTTAAAAATGTTCAATTGTTAACGCACGAAGCACGACGGACGAAAACCATGCAATAGGTCACCTGAGTTTACTCAGGTGGACCTAAAAGTTGATTATTGCTGATTCTCTAAGGGAATTCTAAGGTTTAATGGTATTCTGTTATTAACAAATGCCCTGACTTGGTCCCTCTTAAAAATCAAAGGAAAGAGATCCATGTCCTTCATTTTAAACAGAGAGGCCACAGGCCTTAACGGTCCCTGAGTACATAACCTACAACAGGGAGTTCTCATAATGCATTCCTGAAGTCTTAAATACAGAGTATTGTTATTCACATGTTAATATCGTTGTCAATGATATGCATATGATTCCTATTCAAATAATACAACAAGAAGATTATCATTTCAATCTCAAACGATGTTCAAGAATTTTTAAAAATGAATACCATATTGCTACTTTAATAGTCCAGTTTGGGGGAAAAAAAGGCCCCTGAAAAAAATAACCCCCCCTTTTGACCTTTTAACGCCCAAATTCCCATAAGAACATCTTCGTCTCTTGAGTAGTAACATATGTTGATAATAGTGAAATCTAGGTAGAAGAATAATGCTCTGGAACCCGGAAACCATATGCTACTCCTTGATGTCCAGTGCACTTGACCTTTGGACTTTTGGGACCCCAAATTCAAGAAGGGAATATATCTTGTCCCATGAGTAGTCCATATGTATGAAATATAGTGACTCATAGGCAGAAATGGAATAATGAATCTTGAGCCCAGACCACAATAATCGTTCTACTTCGATTGTCCAGTGTGATTGACCGTTGCCCTTTTTGATCCCAAATTCAATTAGGAAACACCTTTGTCCCATGGGTAGAACCATATGGCAATGATATGGTAACTCTAGGTGGAAAGGTTAATCACTAAAGTCTGGGAACCATTCCTGTCTACAAGATGGTATGACAGACAACCCTGATTCCAGTAACAACCCCCCTCCAACTTGTTGCAGGGGGGTATTATTTAATGTTAAAAGACTCCCTTCTCATTCCAAATATTCATTTACTTTCTTTCAACATTAATATGAATAGGCATTGAAAAAGATGTTTTCAAATGTTTTTACCATAATGCAACACTAATGTACGCATTTGCCCCCCCCCCCCAGTCAGAACCGCCTAACCCCTAGGATCATGAAATTTTACCAATTTTGATAAAAGGCTCCCTAATTCATTTCAAAATATTCTATTTAGTTTCATATTATATCAATAGCAATAAAAGAAGATGCTTTCAAATGTTTTACATATAACACTATGTACCAAGTTGGCCCGGCCCCTGGGTCAGAACCCCTAACCCCAGGGAGTCAACCAAGTTTACAATTTTGGTGGAGGCCTTCCTGCTCTAGCACTCACTATGCATTTTGGTTTGCCTTCTCGAATGTGCGGCTTGTTTAAAGAAGATTTTTGAAAATTGGTCACTTTGGGCAGTTTTTGCCCCACCCCGTAAGGCCCCGGGGGTGCAAGAGTACCTGAAATTTACAATGTAGTGCCCCTTGTCCCAAGATACTTCATGCCAGATTTCAAAAAAAGAATTGGACTGGTGGTTTAATTGAAGAAAAGTTAGAAATGTTCATACTGTTAACACATTTCATCAATGACCTTTTGGCCCCACCCTAATACCAAAACCCCTCTTACCTCTAGGATCATGAAATTTACAATTTGTTATAAAAAGGCTCCCAATTCTCATTCAAAATATTTCATCTAGTTTCCACATTAATACAATAGCATTAAAGAGATGCTTTTTCAATATTTTTTGTTTTACACATAATACACTATGTACCAAGTTTTGGCCCCACCCTGGGTCAGAACCCCTTCCCCGGGGATGACCAAATTTCAATTTTGGTAGAGGCCTTCCTGCTCTACATCACTATGCATTTGGTTTCTCTCAGACATGTGCGGTTGTTAAGAAGAAAGAAATTTTTTGAAAATTTGTCACTTTTGGGCCAGTTTGTTGCCCCACCCCCAAGGCCCCCAGGGGTGCAAGAGACCTGAAATTTTACAAATTATGTGCCTCCCTTGTCCCAAAGATGCTTCATACCAAATTTGAAAAAGAGGGACAGGTGGTTATCAAAGAAAGAAGTTAAAAATGTTCAAATTGTTACGGACGACGACGGAACAAAGACCAAATTGCAATAAGGTCACTGAGTTTTACTCCAGGTGACCTAAAAAAAATGCGGTGTTATAAGAGGTGACTTCAATGTGGTCGTTCCTTCGGAATGAGACCGGAAAACGAGGCCGCATTGTCACAGCAGGTGTGGCACGATAAGATCCCTCCTGCTGAAAGGCCCCTGAGTGCCGAGCACTGCTTGGCCTAAATTTTGCAGCCCTCCATTGGCCAATGGTGACGTCCAACGTCTGATATGAGTGAAAATATATTCTTGAAAGGGCATAAAACAATAACGAATAATCTATCAATGCCTGTGTGTTGGTGATATTTTGTTTTGGTTGACAATGGATGTAAGTGTAAGATGTATAAAGAGTAGAAAAATCTTAGCTGGACTTAAGTAATTGAACCCAGGACCGCCAGTTATTACTAAATCAGGACAATATGCTCTAAACTGAGCTACCCAGGTAAATATCCTCAATGGCTCAAATCCATACTAAAAGCCTGAGCTACTACATTTCTTCCTCCTTAATGCCTTTGCCAGGTGGAAAGACCACATTTTGTTACACCCCTGGAAGAAGGACAACCTAGCAGCAATGCTGGAAGTGGTAAATGGCACGCAACTGTAAGAGTTTGAAAAGGAGGGACCGGACATCAACCCGGGCCCCAGCATTACTCAGCTGCTCTGACACCATAACCACTGAGGGCTTGGTTAAAATGCTGACTCTGGAGCCTCCAAGTTTGGACGTTCCAAAGGTGGAGATGAGGGTGGAGCCTCTTGTCATTAGAGATTGTCAAAATGAATTTATTATATCTGTCATGATTTCAATTTCCCTGTACTTAGTAACTGGTTCTGCACTGTCCAATAATTGAGAATAGCAGATAGCAGTACAGAGCAGTCGCATGTGAATGATGATCGAGAGATCAATTAAAATTCACAGAATTGACACATATTGCTCGTAACAGCATCTGTTAGGACGTCAAACAAGGGCCCACAGGCCTTAACGGTCACCTGAGTATCAATAGCCCAAACACGGGAGTCTCAATATTGTGCATTTCTTTAAGTCCTCAATATCAAAGAGGTATTATTATTCACATGTTAATACCCTTTCAATAAGTGCTATGCCATATGAATTCCTATTCATATTACACAAGAAAGATTATCAATTTCATTCTCACACGATTGTTCAAGAAATTTTTTAAAATGTAAAACAATATGCTACTTTAATGTCCAGTGAGCTTGACCTTTGACGACCTAAAAATCAAAATAAAAAATAGCTTTGTCTCATGAGTAGTATATATGTATGAAATAGTGACTCTAGGTAGAAAGGATAACTGCTCTGGAACCCGGAAACCATATTGCATACTTTGAATGTCCATGCGCGGGACCTTTGCCCTTTGGAAAACCCCAATATTTTTTCAATAGGCAAAAGCACCTTTGTTCATGGGTAGGACCCACTATGCATGATATAGTGACTCTAAGGTGGAAAGTGCTAACACTAAAAGTCTGGGAACCATTTCTGCCTACCAAGACGGATGGACAGACAATAATGATTTCCGGTAACCCAGTACCCCCTCCCAACCCCCAACTTGTTGCGGGGGGGGGGGGTGTAATAATTACGATAAAAGGCTCCCTTCTCATTCCAAATATTTCATTTCTGTTCACATTAATATATAGCATTGAAAAAAGGATGCTTTTTCAAAAATGTTTTACATATAAACACTAATATACGAGTTCCCCCCCCCCCAAGGTTCAGAACCCCTAAACCCCCGGGGATAACCAAATTTACAATTTTGGTAAGGCCTTCTGCTCACATCAACTATGCATTAAGGTTTTTCTCTCAAACGTGCGGTTGTAAAGAAGAAGATTTTTGAAAATTGGGTCAATTTTGGGGCAGTATTTGCCCCACCCCCCAAGGCCCCAGGGAGCAAGAGACCTGAAAATTTAACAATTTAATGTGCCCCTGTCCAAAGGATGCTTCAAGCCAATTTGAAAAGAATTGGAATGGCAGTTATCAAGAAGAAGTTAAAAAATGTTCAATGTTAACATATTCATCAATGACCAATTTTGCCCCACCCTAAATACTAAAAGACCGCTACCCTAGGAATCATGAATTTACAAATTTTGATAAAAGGGTTCTCTATCATTCAAAATATCCATTAGTTTCACCATTAATATCAATAGCATTAAAAAAGATGCTTTTTCAAATGTTTTATATATAACACTATGTACCAGTTTGGCCCCCGCCCTGGGGTCAGAACCCCTAACCCCGGGGATCACCAATTTACAATTTTGGTAAAAGGCCTTCCTGCTCCCTAACATTACTATGCATTTGGTTTCTCTCAAACATTTGTATCTGGTAAAAAGAAAAAAAAAAAAAAAAAAGAAAAAGGAAAAAAATTTTTGAAAATTGGTCCATTTGGGCAGTTTTTTTGTCCTCACCCCAAGGCCCCAGGGGTGGAAGAGACTGAAATTTACATTTATTGTGCCCCTTGTCCCAAATAATGCTTCATACCAATTTGATAAGATATTGGACTGGTGGTTATCAAGAAAGAACGTAAAAATGTGCTCAATTGGTAAACACATTTCATCAATGACCATGTTGTGGCCCACACCTAAATACCAAAACCCTACCCTAGGGGTCACGAATTTACAAATTATCAAATAAGAAAGAACTCTCTGCTCC
>CAJDSM010091251.1:4340-17568 GCA_903981925.1 Ostrea lurida
ACAATTTCGAATTGGGTCTGTCGTCGTTAAATCAAAGCGCCAACTTTTACAACAGGCTCTGACATACTGCTTTAGGACATTAAATGATGATTGCGACATGTCCATGTGTTTGTGAATGGACGATCCTTGAGCCATTTCTCCCCTGTTGTATTAAGATATGTGTAAACTCCTCTTACATCTTACATTTTTTTCATAAATAATAAATTTAATTTCAAAGAAATATATACTGTATTTGGTACCTGTAGAATTATAGCTCTCTTTATCTTAGATGTAATTCTTTTTACTAAAAAGAGAGAATAGATCCTGTTAATGGGACTATATTGTTTGTTTAAAAAAAATAAAACAAAACAATCAGTGGTTGCAATTCGCTAAATCGCTTTATTAGGAAAACAAGATAGTGCATTGTTTGTAATGTTATTATGGACAAATACTTTTCAATTTATGAATACTGATCAATCGTTCCCTAGTTAGTAAATGTAGACTTCCATTAAAGGATCATCAATTCTTAAAAGCCACCATGCATGACTAGCGAACAGAAATGCATGTCTTAACAGCATTTATCAAGTATCCAAATATCACAGTAATTTTGTTAAAGAAACAGAAGAATCGATAATACTACTCAGGCAGTTTATTTCATTCTTATCAAGCTTATTATCTTTTATTCCCAGTAATTTTGGAAAGATCCTGACAACATCGGGGAATTTTAGTAATACGTTATTTATTGTTTATCTTTATATTGTTTATTTTTATAGTGTTAGAAAAAAATGAGTATGATTTAAAAATCAAATTTAAGTCAACTATTATTACCATCTTAATCTAATGATGTATATGTATATGTACATGTATTTGGAGTGTATTTCTATTAAATTTATTTTGCAAACATCAGAATTATATAAATGAATATGAAAATTCCCTTTGTAAAATCTTAGAAATGCTCACAGCTACGAAAGATGAGATCCTGCGAGAAATGAAATCAGAACTGCAAAAAATAAACGGTATGTTCATAAGCATTATTATATATTTTATATGTTATCATATTTGGAATTTTTACTTAACATTGACTCTAATGGCAGAAGATGAAATATTATATGATAAGCGTGATGCTTTACTTTGCTTGTCAATTTCCTTTTATGTATAATTACCCTTACCTGCTTATGGTGTGGAATTATCTGTGGATTCGTACTCAGGATGTATGCGTATGGGATTTTTAAAGGAGGCAACTACTAACAAAAACGTTGATGCCAGAGGGTGTTATAAGAATCTTCGTTTAAAGTACATCATATTGTCGAGAAATCTACGGTGCTATAATGACCTTGTTTTGCATTACAAATTATGAGTTACTATTAGTCCAGATGTTTGACCTGATCTTTGTTTTATACCTTTGCTTAGACTGTCATTTCTCTACTCGAGATTTGACTACGCGTTATCCCGTTTAATTTATTCGCTAAGGACTCACGTGCCGGTGTGCCGTGTCAGCAGAGGATGTTACTCCTCATGGACCCTGATCTACTTCGCTTTTGTCGGAGGTCCGCTGTTGCCCTAATCCAATTTTTATATGTGCTTTGGATTATGATTACGTTTGACACAATGTTAAACTTCGCCCTTTTTGTATTGATGAGAGAGAGAAGAGAGAAGAGAGAGCATGAGAGAGAGAGAGACGACGAGAGGAGAGAGAGAAGGACGAGAGAGAGAGAGAGAGAGAGAGAGATGAGAGAGAGAGAGAGAGAGAGAGAGAGAGAGAGAACGTTAAAATCATGATCATATTCAGCATTTATTAATGGTATTTATACGTCAAAGGATTTACGTTAGACTATACAATTTATTTACAGTAATCAGATTACAATTGCCGCAGAATCCCGATTTAGACTTCGAAATTGGAAAATCAACAACGATCAAATTCAAAGGTTCCTATTTTGTACTGGATGGCTCCAACGGTTGATAATTTGGCTGTCATTTAACTTTCGTTGTATCTTCTTAAGCAGTAATGTTATCAAAAAGTTGAATACGGCCTCAGTATAATCATGGTTTAATAATGTAGCAATATTACAACGAACGACAAAGGAGAAGCGTGTTTATCAGTGGTCGTCAATGATAGCTATTACAGGACGGAAGTCTCTTAGTTATTTGATTTTTCCGTTTGTCGTTTTTTTGAAAGCTATGTTTCCTTCATTCTGGTAAGTTTATGATATCTTTCGCTTTATCAAATAATCTACCTCTTTTGGATGTTTATCTCCAGTGAACACGGTATAGATGGTTTCTTAAATGTCTACACATCTATAAATTATTATATTCGTGTCGTGATAGTTCTGTAAAACTTACGGAGACATAGTTTTTGCTAGCATGGTGACATACTTGAAGGGAATTCCTAGTGAGGAATGAGGGTTGTTAATGACTTGTACTTGTCTGGCTTGCTTGGATTTCAGCTTATACTGTGTTTTTTCTACAGAGCCTGGAGGTTGTTCCTTGGTATGATGTCGTAGTGAATAATTGTAGTGGCTGGAAAAATGATTACCTGAAAGTGGTGGCAGATGGTCAAGATGTCTACAGCAGAGATAAAGAATGAATGCTTCCAGTGATGGCAAGTTTGGATTTATGGTTTTCATGGTGGGCGATTATTGGAATTGCTGAAGAATTACTCATTCGTGTTGGTTTATATTTTCAAAATCGGAAAAATAAGTCTTATGATCATTATTCATTTCAAAACTAATATAAATGATTGAATTATTATGTGAAGTCTTTTTTCATGTTGTCGGATGCGGAGATTTAGATTTTCTTGAAACCTTGCTAAGAAATTGATTTAAACCTAAATTGTTACCAAATTGTTTTTTGAGATTCACACCATCAATGGTAAGCAGGAAATTCCACACAGAACATAATATTTACAGACAATAAAAAGTTCACATTGGCTAGTCAATGTCATTGATCTTCGATAGTAGAATCTACATACTGTAAACGAAATATTGTGGACAACTTTTAGTGCATATCGCAATGAACACTCTGACACAACTTATTTCAGCGCAATAATATCACCCTGGTCAATGAAACATTATAGCGCATTATGGGTAAGAGTAGATGATTTTTGGGAGTTGGATAAAAGAATAATAGTATTGGATATAAAGGGCAAAAAAAATATGGATTCATTCGTTGTGTTGGCTTGTTTATTGGTTGTAAACTATTTCCTTCGTCTTTCCTGTTATCTGATAGTTAGCATGCTTTTTTGCGTTTGGCACCTGACGCTATAGTAGAAACGAAATTGATTCGGCTTACTTGTTTGAAAAACCATAAAGCAGTTTTTTTAATTGCTATTGTCGTTCTTTCTGTTGTGTTACGAGGGGGAAATTACGGTTTGACGTGAGATCATTCCGGGTTGTTTCCGCGGGAACTTACGTTTTAAATGCAGTTCTCGGGGACACATTTCGAATAGTGTTTGCGTCACAGATCTCCGTCAAAATCTGTAGAGTTTGTATCTTCAATGAGAAATGGTAACAACCGATCTCTTAGACACATAATAGCGGTTCCCTTTATAGAATCTCCCGAAATAGTTCTGGTAAGATTTGGAAAAGGGAATCAGCATTATTAATTGTAAAGATGATCAATCACTTGGCCTTGATATAAAGGTTCCAAATATGATTGCATGATAGGTGAATGATATGAATCTCCAAGGGCGATACACTTTAATTCTTCTATAGATATTATTTTTAACAATAGAATCTTTTTCTCCATACAAAAATATTAACAGCCTGTGCAGGGGAACTTTCAACGTATTGTGCCACGACAATATGTCAGACATGAGTGTTAAGATCTAATGTAATTCGTGAATATTCTAATATTAGGATAAAACTGTTCTCGAAATCAACAACATAAACGTATGTACCATTCCTACGCCATAAATTCAAAGACTAGAAGTTTTGACATCATAGACAGTTTACTATCTTCAACAAAAATGGAAAAAAGGAAATATTGATACATAGTGATAGTCACTCAAAATGAATTGCTTTGTTAAGAATCACTCGATTCTACGCACGAGTACCGGAAGTTATTTGTGAATCTGGAGTTTCCTGTTGAACAGCAACTCTTAGTGAGTCCTTGTGATCAGGTCTTCCCCAGTCCTCTGGAATTTCCACATAGATGCACGAATTGTTAACTCGCCTTTATTTAATGACCTGTTGTCTTTGTATTTTGGTTTTTTGTTTCCTTTACGAGTCTGAATCTACACGTATATTGGAAAACAAAAAAGATTCTTGCTATGTGGCCTTAAACTCGATATTTAGATACATGTAGATGTATATCGAAGACGTTTATCTTATCCAACAGTAAATGATTCGATATATTCACTGGATTATATCCCGATGAACGTCGAAGTAAAAGACACCACATGAGGTCTTCCAAGCTCCGCTTGGTACCCGATAATATTTGTATTGAACATAGGATGCTAATCGATAAAACTAACAATTCAAGCTTTTATGACAAACGGAATGAAATCTGCTTTTTTTCATCGTCCACTTCAATATTTTATGTTTGTAATATTCCATCATCACCTATTATATGGTGTTTTATGTCTTTCAACTGGTTCGCGAATCGATACACAGAGGTTGTTTTGGTGCGTAATAATTATTTTTTCAGTAAAAATAGAGCAAGCTGCTGACAGCTTACAGGGGTTTCTCATCTTCGTTTGCAAAAATTCTATTTAGTAGCTCAATACACCGAAATTTTAGTTAATGGATTCGTTAAGCACATTTCAAGACAGCAGTTCTCGCCTTCGAAAAGTAATACATTTAGCTTCTCAATTTTATTTTATATGATTTTTTTTGTCATTTTTCCGCGGGATAATAAAAAAGTTGTTTTCTTTTGAGAAAAGAGATTCTTAGAGTCCAAATTTGCTTGTATTTGATGTAATATAATGGATGTTTAATAAAACATGTTCTAAAACAACTCAGATATAACAATTCGATTTAAATATAAAAAATATTTTACTATTGAAACTATTTTTTTGTTGATATTTTTTAAATCTAATGGATGAAATCTCAAAAAAACATATAATTATGAAAAAGACCATATGTCGGAGAAATAGTATTTTAAAAAAGAAATTGAAATGGAATAGCCAAAATTTAAAATATTGCCGATTTTTCAAATTTAACCAAGCCGATCGCAATTAAAACAAAAAAGTCATTAGAAGAGCAGTTGTTGATAAGAAAACTACATCTCCCTTGATGTAAAATGGGTTTACACATTAAATAATTTATAAGGAAAGTAAATTTTTGATAGAATGTCATATAATACCAAGTAATAGACTATTTAGTAATTTCATCAATTTTCGATCGGGATCGGTACTTTTTTTCTCTCGCTCGAGAATAAATCTGAAATATAGCGGATATTATCTGAAAATAAGACATTTCATTTCAATTTTGTTTAAAATATACTTGTCCAACGTGGTCTGTCATTTTAATTAATCTGTTTTTTTGAAGATTTTTCCATAGATTTAAAAAATATCAAACAAATAGCATTTTCATATTGAGGGGTGGAAGGGGGGTCCTTTCTCCTTCATCCCGCCCCTCTCTCCCCTTCTCAACCGCCCCCCTCTCTCTCTTTCTCCCGCCCTCTCTCCTCTCCCGCCCCATCTTCTCCTTTCTCCCGCCCCACCTCTACTTTCTCCCCGCCCTTGTCTTCCATCTCCCAGCTTAACAACCTTTACGGTTATTAGATTACTCACTTTTTAAACTATATTCGAATGTTGTAATTTGATTCTATGACCCAGTAAAATGCCTTGTCATATATGATTCGCTGTATTATTCCTTTTTTTGTGCTCTGATGCAAGTGAGGTTGTTTTTGAACATTAAAAGGCTATACAACGAACTGCTTTGCTTGCCAGATTTTACTACATACAATATTAATGCCTCCATACCTTCTGATATTTGCAAAATAAACTATATCGACACTTAACTTCGATTAAAGAACTATGCAAGTCATCCATTGAATAACATCATAATGGATTTTGGAAAATATCCTTCTTACAGTACCAAGGCAGAGGCGTAGGATGTCTTTTGAAGGGGGGAGGGGGATTTGGTAGCCTCAAGGGTTTACGAATCTCGCTCCCTTGGAAGCGAAGCGTACACCCTTGGCTAGCAAAGACCATGGAGGGGGGGGGGGCCAAACATCTAGATAATGTGAGCAAGCAAATAAATAGAATAAATAAAAAAGATAAGTAGAAACTGGAATGGAGGGGGGGGGGGACTTCTAAATAAAAAAATCACCGAAAGTGGGGGGTGGGGCAAATTTTTTAAATTCACTAATGGGGGGGGGGGACTTCGTAAATTATGTGACAAAAGGGATACTTAGACACTGATGCAGTGGCGTAGCTAGGGCTTTGAGGATGTTAGCACCTAATTAAGGCGAATGGGTCTGTGGGTCGCCAAAAGGGTTCCACGCGAAAGGTCCAGGGCAAACGCCGGGGAGTGGGAGGTCTGGAGGCAAATCCCCCGATAGGAAAACAATATTTCTGTGTTTTTTGGATAATTCTAATAAGGCACATGTAATACACAATGGGTCTCCTTTAATGATATTTCGTTAGAATGAAGGAGAAGGGCAGAAAAAGAATGTATAATTCAATATGCTTTTAACCAGAAGCCTCTCTGTAAGATTAAAAAAAAAAATGCACACCTGCTTCCCTGAACGGAAGCCATTAAAAAAACTCCATTTTTAATGCTGATTATTTGGGGGGAGGTATGGTTTTTGAATTTGAATGCCATAATTCAGAAAAGGTTTTCGATCTATATCCGACAACCAATTTATTCATGGAATTGAAGATTAATAATGTTTAATTTTAGGAGGCTTGTAAGAGAAAAGATGCAAGATGAGAGGGTGCGGTGCGGGGGTGCATGAGCTGTTTCGCCAGTAGTGCCCGTGGGAGGTGGGGAGTTGTTTGCGAGGTACGGGGGTTTTGTTTGGCGCCGTCGGAATGATTTTCTAATTGTTTTGAATGATCAAAGTTTCTGACGTGTCGAAGTAGAGTTCATGCACTCTAATCGGTCTAAAGGGAGGCGTTTTATTAAAAGTAAAAGGCAAAGATATAGCGAACAGTATCATTCTCGTGAAGTCCAATAGAATACAAAAAACAAGAAGTTGGGCAAACAGGACCACCTGTGACTACACCAGAAGGCTAGGAATCATGTTGCCTAGGAGGAGTAAGTATCCCCTGTTGACCGTTACATCCGCCGTGAGCCATAGTCGTTGATCAGGTAAACGGAGCAATCCGTAGTCCAAATCAGTGTACGAAAAAGGTTTAATATTGCTATAAAGTATATCAGAGCAGAAATTTGACCCAATGGCAGGTAACCCTGGCAAACTTAATGCGTTATAGAACGACCTTGAATTTCAGAACATGTTACCATTCAAGCGTGATTGGTTGATATCCCTACAAACAACAACTTTTTTGTAAGTAGCTGCTGTCCCTTTGATACAAGGATTTGATAACCGAAAAATGGTATTTAATTTTTTTTTTGTTATGAAAATTATGTTGTAGACAAGCGTGCCTTAAGTGCCTAATGGCAGCTACGTAGGCCGGAGCTGGAATGTGTGTGTGTGGTGTGGGGGGGGGGGGGCAAAACCTCTAACAACACCAGAAAGTGTGTGTGGGGGGGGGGGTCCAACTTCTCATTATGTGACACTAAAGATTTGTATATTTGTTTAATGTCCTTTCGAGAATATTTCAATACTCCCATGAAGACGTCACCATTAGCAAGTGAAAACTCAAAATTTAAGTCTTTTGCTGAGGGCGCTGGCTTTTTGAGCTGGAGGATCGTTTATCATGGTCACAGCATGCTGTAGGGCTCAGTGTTTTTAATCGGTATCATCCTGAAGGGCAGCCCCATGTTATACGCTTCTTACGGGAAAAGTACGACCTTTATATACCCGAATCCTCACAGAGACATTGGAGTTTTTTGCGAAGTGATTGTAATGGGAACATGAACAGCGGAGACAAAAAGGGGGGTGATACTAAAATTTAAATAATAGAACGCGATGCCAATGAGTAAAATATTCCCGCTAAACCTCAATTTCATTAATATTTGGAAGCCAAGAACCCCCCCCCAATACTTTGTGGTCTGAAATTAAAATATGTGCGCAGTGTGTACATAGTAAGGAAAAACTGAACCCAGGTAGGTTTGGATTTTCTTCGAGGATTCAAGAGCGCTCCCATAATATGAAAATGCAGTGACAAACATAAAACTCCACGTTGACAAGGCAAACACACCATCTTATTTTATCATGAGTACATTCTGGAGAAAAGCCGGAAGATATCAGAGGCGTAGGACTGATTCTTCTGAAAAGGGGGGGGGGCAAACTTAAAAAATCACAGAAGGAGTTGGGGGGGGGGGGGAAACCTTCAAAATTGATTATTGACAAGCAAAAAAAATAAAAGGTCTTCGTAACACTAAAAGTAGGGGGGGGGGGCAAGACTTCTATAAGTCACTGAACATGTGGGCTACGAAAAGGGTGGGGGGGTACTTCCTATAAAATCTTGAAAAGTGGGGGGTGGCAACACCTTCTAATATCATGTAACTTTTTTGCAGAAAATAAAGTTATTTGACAAAAAAAGGGGGGGGGGGGGCAAAAACATACTTTACCGCCGGGCCTTCGCCCCCCCCCCGCTCCTACGACCATGGTATTACTATTGTGCTACATTTTTCAATTCATCACCGTTTCAGTGCCACAATTCTTCGTTCCACATAGGTATAACATGATTGTGGACCTGTAAAGGTGATCGAACTGGATTTACCCCCCCCCCCCTCCTCCCTTGCCTTGTGACATACTTTATTCTTAATGTATAAATTGTGTGACGGTCGAGCGGAGGGATGCATTACTTTCTCCTAGGCACCTGATCCCACCACACTTGGGTGTGTCCAGGGTCGGTGTTTTGCATAACACTTTGCTTTTGTATTGATATTTCAGTGGCGGATCCAGGATTTTCGAAGGGGGGGGAGGGTCCAAAAGGGCCCTGGGATGAAACCAAAATGCGGCGGCCAGGGGCGACGGCCTCCGGAAGTTTATCGGTTTTTAGATGCTTTTTAAGTTACTCTTAGGAGGTTAATTTAGCTATATAATCGTTTACATAATAGATTAAATTTTGGCTCACCAAAAGGGAGGCCAGGGCCCACCTTGCCTCCTCTATCAATTCGCTCACTGTGATTCTGGGGAACTTAACGAGACTATTGATCCCTGTTCGTTATCTTGTACCTTCAACATGTATATAAGTATTGCTAAATTAAATCTCTAATCTAAAAAGCCCTGTAACCCATGAACTTCGCAAGTCCTTCACCACGACCTTAAAGCTTTTTGAGTAGTTTCCCCTCTTTCAACGGACCCCATCGCTACCTTTCGGACAAATCCTGGAATCCGTACTGATGTGGGAACGTAATAAATATGTCGCGGCATTGCATCTGCGTCTTCGAGGGATGGGTGAGTGGTAATCTTCCATGTTATTCTATTAAATTTATCGCTATAAGAATGGTTGATAATATTTTGTGACTAAATCGTGATTTGTAACTTGCGGCATAATGGAATGTAAGTAACATTACTATTGGCCTGCTGTTGAACGAGGGTGCACTGGAAATGAAGATACGGGGGGGGGGGGGGGGGTAGAGGAGTGGAGATGAAGTAATCGGTTAACAACTTTCAAGTCTACGTTCAAGATGTGGGTGACATTTCTTGTCTGGATGTTCATTTCGCCAATATCAGGCTCCACTTGATTGTGCAATCAGTGTTACAGAGCAAACGAAGTCCAAATTGCAAAAGTATAAATTTTGAATTGCGTTCAATCCATATCCCTGTGGGCTAACAATGGTTTTCAATCTCCACTTCCGCCTTGACAGTTCATTTTATGTGGGGAAGCATAATAAATCGTAAGTCTAGCTGTGTTCATTGCAGCTGTGCTCGAAGAGAGAATTAATTTTCTCTGTTTATAGGAGTTTGATATTTGGTGTTATAATACATACAATACAGTGGGGGATCGAGAGGAGGGGGGGGGGGTCTAGGGGGTTCGGGACCCACCTCACCCCTTCATTAAATAATTTGCTAATAAAATGGTCAAGCAATGTAGACACCCCTCTATCAAACATTCCTGGATCGCGTCCCTTACGCATGGCTTATAGAAATTAAAAAACTCTAACTTTGGAAGTCGGAATCAAGGATATTTTTGGATTCATTAATTAACCTAAGCTAATTGAATAAATGTTTATAATGAAATTTCATAGTACAATGCATGCACCAATCCATCTATATAATTATATATTAATTTACTAATATTTTCTGACTATTATCGGCTCAGCGGCAAAGCCGAATAGAAAGTTTCATCCGTTGATTTGTCTGTTGGTGTAACACAAAACCATAAGGAATACAATCAACCAACATGTCTTCTTACAATAGCATATATATCATCAAAAGTACTTGATTTATGACTATAAAGTTGGGTAGTTTTTTGTAGAAAAACAAAACTTTACATTTATGGAATATATTCGCTCCTGCGTCAACCTGGTGCCAAAGTTTATGTGAAGCGGACAACGCTCACAGGTCAAAGGGCCATAGATACGACTTTTTAAACTAGAGTACCCAAAGCGACATGCAGTATTCCGATGCATTTTCGGCCCGCAGTGGTGCGAGTTCCCCCCCGCAATACCGCGCAGGTTCTGATTGAATATGACTTGTAGCGCAGATATGCAGACTTTATACTGGATGCCTGCCAGCATTTTCCCAGCCCGGCCATAGTAAGCTTCACTGATTTACTAATGTCGAGTAAGAGAGCTAAACTGGTGCGTTTTCACCAACAGACAGGAGCAATCTCTGTCTCAACAACACGGGTGGGCGGGGAGAGAGGAATATGCTTTGCTTCTGAGTTTATCTCCTGTAAAAAAGTTTGTTGGGGATCAGGGGAGAGTTATCCAGCGATGGGTTCGTTTAACGGAGTGAATGAGATGAGTGTAAGGGTGATGCTGGGTGTTAACGCTCACGGGGTATGCGTCTTGTGGCTCGAATGCGGCTGGGAGCAGGGCCGTGCGGGTAGGTTCATGCGGGGAAGGAGTTGCTCGTGTCGCGACGATTTGTTTCGGGAGATATACAAGTGTGTATTCATGTCCAGATGATACGTAGGAAATGGTCGGTGACCTACCCCCCTTAACTCTGGACGGGCCAGGACCTGGCCTGATTGATTGAGCGCTATAAGGATCATCGGTGGGTCAGATTCGCTAGTCAGGTTTCCGGGAAGCGCAGTATAGGTCGACGCGATGGCTGAGGGATTCGAGATTTGGCGGTCCAGTTAAGGCGGTCGGATCGGGGAGGATGGAACGTGTGTCGGAAATGATCAGCCGGTTTATCGGAGGGACGGCGCTGTAGTCTAACGAGGCTGGTTGTATAGTTTAAAGAGCTCTACAAGCAATCGTTGTTAAATAATTGGTCTCGTCGGGCCGCAAATGAGTGTTGGCAAGTTCGAGACACCTTGGGGCATTGCGTGATATCGGGATAATAATGGAAAATTCGGTATTGGGTGTGTGCGATGGGTATTTGGAGGTGTAGTCTGCCTGCTAATAGCACACAAAGGATGGAAGAATAAAGGGGCGGATTACATCGACAGTTCCGATGGGAATAGGGCGTAGTACGTGGATGTAGACAGCGGCTAGAGTGAGCGGCCCGCGTCGGGTGATGGAAGCAAACGTGTGACCGTAGGTATGTTGTGAACACACCTATTAAGTAGTAGGGCATAATGTCCACGCAGATGCGAGGGTACGTAAGTGTACGGAGGGTAGGTCAGCGGCAGGGTCGTTTGCTCAGGGGAAGTGTCGGGAGCGGGGGGCATGTATATGCTTACCGGATGAGAACATGGGCGGAATTATATACACTGTTAAAAGGTAGCATGTAACACCGCCAGGCTGAAAAGTGAGGTTAAGCGGGTCGCTAGTGCGAAGACTGTAGCATGTACGTGAAAGTTTGTGCGGGCGAACGGGTTCCTACCATTCTTGGGAGGGCGTGAGCTATGGATTCTTGATGGCAAGAGACTGGCTGTTGAAGGTAATTCAGTGGACATCAGTTGCGGAATCACATCTGCAGCCGGGACTTTTAATAATTGGGGATTCTTAGGATGGCTGGGTCTTTGGGGAGATCACTTGATAAACAAACGAATCGGACGGAAGGCCCTCGCTGTGTAGAGCTGGCTTAATGTAAGGGCGGGACAGTGAACTGATGCGGGTGCAGGTGAGGATACAGTGGTTGTGGAGTAGGTAGCCGAATGTGAGGTGCTTTCTTATGCCGCGAAATGGGCGATGAACAAGCGATTGTTTTGTGTCGGATGGTATTGGCGACACGGGACATACGCGCGCGCGTGTCTGTGGCAAGCCCAATGGCGAGCGCTTGGTTGAGGGTGATCCGGCGAGCAACAGGTAAAATAATTACCACCTGCGAAGTCCATCCAAGGTAGAAAGTAATAACGACACCCAAAATCCCGCGCCTCCCTCTAGGGAGGCGCGCGCGCCGAGACGGGAGGTGATCACATTGGTGGACTGGAGTGGGGCCGGAACCTGGACGTGATAAATGCTAGGCGGAGGCGTTGTATGCACCTACAGAAACATCGGGAGAGTCGTAGGGGTGGTGGTACTTCCGTGTGATTGACTGCTTAGGTGGTATGACCGCGGCGCTTAAGCAGGGATGAAACCGGGGTAGGGGGGAGCTTCATACAAGGGTTAGCTATATGATGTCACGAGGCGGAGGGCCCGGAAAGCGAAGTTCCATATGCTATTAACTCAGGCTGATGCCTAAAGCAAAGGGCAAAATGCAATCGAAAAAATACGACCAGTACAGCGAGAAATGTGTAAGTGTAGAACACAGCGAGTGGGCTAATTTTAAGAAAATAATGCCAGTACGCAATGCGTGATGGTAGACGAGTGCAGACGGGTAGTGGCAGTGACATAAGTCGCGTCGGAGGCCGATACAGCAGAAGGGGTGTAGGCGAGGCGAGTGACGGCTGTTCGCTAGGGGGCAGCCGTACCGGGGTCCAAGGCTTCAGGCGTGGAAGGGAACCGCAGTTCGAGCCACTTACGCGGAAACGGCCCCATGGTGAAGATAATATAGTTTGAAGTGTCGACCGCCGGTAGCGATCATGTAAGTCACCACACGAGAGCGTAATAGAAGGGGGTGTCGCAGGGTTGTTTGGAGGGCGAAGGTCCTGGCAGGATCCAGGTAGGAATGG
>CAJDSM010091261.1:76-15886 GCA_903981925.1 Ostrea lurida
GTGATATGGCCATTTCAGTTCTTTAATTTTAGGAGGGGGGTTTTTTTTTCTTTTTATTCCGTTGTCACAACTGCTGGTGATAACGGGACCTCGCGTTTTTCTGCGGTCTTCATGCGAAACCCGCCCCATTTGGTCAGCTCTTACGACAAGCAAGGGGTACTGTGGACCAATTCTTAAACACAGATTCCCGCCCATGTGGGAATCTGAGTTTATTACTAAATCCTCACTAGAAAAACGATGTTCCCTGAACTTGAAATGTCAAAATACGGGCAACACAAAAAAATAATAGAGATAAAAAAAAAAATGCCTTAGTTTTGTTTACATTTGGTGCATTGTTTTGCATATTTCATCATATGCGTATTTCCAAGATTAATTTGTTTAAAGCCACAGAAAAAAGTTCAAATGAATTTTTCAGGTTAATTTCATGGAATGGGTCAAGTACATGTTTCAAATAACGCTTTTATACCCTTTGTTAGACTGTCATTTTTCCTACTAGTATTCGGCAACGGTAATTCCCGCTTTAACCTGTTTCGATTAAGGGCTCGCGGCGAGGATGCTTACTCTTCATTGGCACCTGATCCTGCCTTTCGCTTTTGTTGTCTTACACTCGACTTTGTATATTATTTTTTAGGACGTATGATTACGATTTAACACATTGTTTTACTTCGCAATTTTATATAATGCACATTGCCACTAATTGTTGTTCATTGAATTTATACCGACATTTCTAAAGCCATCGCAGTACATACTGTTCCTAATTTTTGATGTGAAATTTCAATTAATTTTAGATTTGATTGCATTGAGTATTGCCCCGAGTGGTTGCATTTATCTCGTAAATGACCACTCTATGCAGTTTTGTATGTACAGATTTATTAATATGAACTTAATGAAAGAATCGATCATATTTTGCAGATAAAACTGAACATTGAACGGCATGATATTAATGCAATTTTTTATAATTAGCAATTAGATTTATATTGAGACGAATGTTTGAGGAAAATAATGAAACATACGAAAAAAACAAATTTTCTGTAATGATTGAATACTTGTTGATTCACGTCATTTAAAGTTTATTGATATTTCTTTTTCGTCCCGTGAGAATATTTCATTCATACGTTGGGGATCCGGGTTAGAATAGGTCGCTCAGCATCCCCTTGCGGCGTAAGAGGCGACTGAATGGGCGGCATTCGGCATTTGAGACCGGGAAAACCGAGCCCCGTGCACAGCAGGTAGTGCACGAAAAAAGATCCCCCTTCCTCGCTCAAAGGCCCTGAAGTGCGACATAGGCCATAAAAATTTTGCAGCCCTTCACCGCATTGTTGACTGTCTCAATGAGTGAAATATTCTCGAGTGGGACGTAAAACAAGTTAAATAATCAATAAATCAAGTAAGGTTAAGAACTAATTGCCTTACTATTTGGCAAGGAATTAACAATTATGTCCCTATCCTTACCACCTGAGCGACCATTTCACGCGAACATGAATCTGCACACCTGTGCTGTATGGACTAATCATGGCCCTGCTGAGATGAATATTTTTATATATTTATGACCAGTCAATCAAAAATTTACTTTTATAAATCTTTTTTCGTGCCTAACCACCTGCCTGTGACACGGGGACCTCGGTTTTTTTTCGGTTCCTCATCCGATGACGCCCCATTCAGTCGCCTCTTACGACACGCAAGGGGGATGCTGGAGGCCGTATTTCTAAACCCGGACCCCCACGGGATGCTCAAAGGCCCTGAGCGCCGCAGGCATAGGCAAAATTTTGCAGCCCTTCACCGGCAATTGGTGACGTCTCCTAATGAAGTTGAAATATTTCACGAGTGGAGTATTAAAACAGTAAATAATCAATCACACTTTTATAAATCACACTTTGATTGTACAACACAAGTACTCTGACGACACGTTAATATTAAAACGATGCCTGGTAGTTCCTTCATTGGGCAATATCTCATAGTCTTCTGGTTGATCGTTTTTTCCACATAGTACTGTTAGAATTTCTATGGGTGAACGATTTGTGCATCCTTTGATAGACTAACCTTTTTTATATCTCTTACGAGGCTGAATATTATTTAAAGGAGAAACAATTCTCTAGCTGTGGCCTTTAAACCTCGTTGATTAAAGTATATCGAAGACATCTTATGTAGTTAATATTAACATTTTCATTCATGATCAAAGAGTTTCTTCATCACGTCTGCTCGTACCTACTAGTATAAATCATATACGGTACGCAACTTTATCGATTAGACAATAATGACAAACAATAAACAACTCACTTTCATTGACAAAAAACAGGACGCTTTTAACTTCTCATTATCACTTCCATTTTACTGTAGCACATTCCATTGGTCACCTGGGATATATTGTTTATGTCTCTTCAACTTGATTCGATACGCACAAGCCTTGCTTCGTGTATGATGATTAGTTTATAAAATCGATACAAGCTAGTGCACAACAACAAGTGATGTTTACAATGGTTTCCAACAATCTCGTTTAAAGATCAGCATTTCGCAATTCTTTGGTGCGTCTATAGACGGTCTAGATAATCCTTGACGTGTTTTTCATGACCAATTGATCAACCCGTTTCTCTGTTTTTTAAACTGATTTTGATCACCTGCGGCATTCCAATGTTTACCTCGATATACACAACGATTATGCCTCCACGGCGCACTGGACTGATCCGACATGGCGGTATTTACTCTTACAATCTACCTGTTATATGCCAGAGGCCCGTACTATACACTCTCGATCACTCAGTCGTCCGTGGGTATCTGTCTCCTCTTGCTGTACTGTCTGGTGATCCGCAAACGCCTGTCATGTTTGGGTTCAGTACAGACATTTTAATTAATGTCCCCAAAATAAATCCAAACGATAATATATCCCACTTTTTAGTAGACAGCATAGGGATATATAATCCAATCATTATTGTTTATTAGTTAGGACTATAATACTATTTTAGACATTTAAGTCTGACTTATTTTTATACGGATTAAATGGTGTATCCCTACTGAACACCAATTCAGCTATTACTTAATAGGATTTTTCTCCCTATTTGGGATAATTGATTAGGATTTTGACAGGAAAACAAAATCCCCCATCTTCGTCCTACAGGATTTTTATCTTATAGAAGCTTATATCTTCTTATTGTAAACAGTTGCTAGTACTTTAGTTTTTTTGAAACTAGGAAGAATACTGCAAAAACATCACATCCAGATCACTGACATCTTTATAAAAAGGTTAGCAAAAGTCTGGACTCTTGTCTCATGTCCGAACGCCTTATACTGTCACTACTGTTTATAACTAATGAACTGCCCTTTGATGTAAAAATTGGCACAAATCCTTCAGCTTGAATCTGCAATCCAGGGATTCAAGGTAGGAAACAAGAGTTCTTTGTTCTTAAAGGGCATAGGACACGTTTCTGAGCCTAAAAATGTTTAGATTTTCATTTTTAATGTTTACAATGCCCACTGTATTGATATTTCTAATGCACATCAACAAAAATTTGAACGTCATTTGTCAAGTTACAAGTGAACGCGATACATTACTTATAAGTCTTCCACGATTGTAAACAAGGCTACGAGCCTCTTTTGTTCTACATAAAGATGCTTCACAGAAATACCTGTTTTAAACACAAATGAGATGTGAGATCATTAGGAACTGTTTTAATTTGTGTTCGAACTGAACTTGTAATATGAACAAATCTGCTTAACGGAACGCTTATTACTAGCATATTCAATGTAGGTAAAACAAACACACTGACTCGAGCCTTGTTTAGTGCTGTATCATCACTTGTAATTTCAACAAATGTCTTTCCAAATTTGTTGCTGACCATTAGAATACCCCAAACGTGAGCTTTAGTAAACATAAAAATATAAATCATATACGGTTACCATTTTTTACTGGCACCAGATTGCGCATGGAATCTAAAATTTTAAACATTTTTTAGCTCAAAAACGTGTCCCATGCCCTTTAAAAATTCTTCAATCATTTATCACCCATGCTAAAATATCTGATTGAAAAGTAATAGAAAGGAGAAACCGCTAATGCAAATCAATGTACTATGAAGATATGAACTCGGATTGGTTGTCATCAACTTCTGGCGCGATGTCTTGTCTTGATTCATGTCCCGGTTGCCTGGTGAGCGTCACAAAAAACAGTGTTAATGGTAGCCGTTCTTGTTAATTAATTTAATGGATATGTTCTTGGACGAATTGCCCGATTTCATAGCACAGCCATTCAGTTTGGACCAATTCAACGGACAATAATGACGGACAAGCAAATAACATAAAGGATACTCTTGATGAGGAGTGTTACGAATCAGTATTCTAGCCGTGTTGAGATTACTAAAGGTTAAAGACTATTTTAAAAGGAACACGAAAGCGATATCGTCGTCGGAACCACGGATTTTTTAATTTGAACTGAAGTGGAAAAACCCTGTTCTGAGTTACCTATGATGAAGTCGCTATCTATACCGTGGCATCATTTATGTATGAATGCATTAAATGTTGAATAAAATATACATTGTCTAAAAACTGTAATGGTAAAATATATCTTCAATAACCACGGCCCAGGGTTCTATGGGGTTTTTCTTCTTTTTTCTCCTCGCGCGCCTAAGTTCACCCAAATCGTTGTTTGATATATCTTTTAAAAGGGAGAGTTTTTAAACAGTACCTTCTAAAACAGGTATTGTTTACTTTAATTTTACGTTACCCCGCTAGCCTGTTCGTATGATTCAACTCTTCAGTTTTCTATTGTTCCAGATGTTATATAACTAGTGGCGGATCCCAGGACTTTCGTCGAAAAAGGGGCCGGTGTTCAACCCTGTGCGTCGGTCCTATAATGGCCCTACGCCATCCCCTCTGCGTACTTGTCGTAAGAGGCGACTAAATGGGGCGGTCATTTCGGAAGAGAGCCGGAAAAACCGAGGCCCCGGTCACAGCAGGTGTGGCACGATATAAGATCCCCTCCCTGCTCACAAGGCCCTGAAGTGTCCGAGCGCATAGGCCTAAATTTCTGCAGCCCTTCACCGGCGCAATTGGTGACGTCTTCCATATGAGTGAAATATTCTTCGAGTGGGACGTAAAACAATAAATAATCAATCGGCAATCAATCGTTTTTTGAAATGAGCTAGTATGCTTAAGGTATGGATGGTCAAAGTGGTCGGGCCCAAAAACTGTTCTTGAAATCAATTTAACTACTTTTTAAGCATTTCATGACAGGATTAATAGATTACAGTAGTGCACTTTGTTTATTCAGGCATTGTTGGCGTGCCATAAGCAGTCACTGAAAGGCAAGCATAAGTGCAGCATTGTGTTAAAGAAAATGAGGACACAATTACCTGATGAAAGTACTGTAGTATAACCAATTAAAATAGGAGTTATCAACTATTTGTAATAAAAGTAAAAGCTTTACAAAATTGTATGACTCAATTATAACCGACTATCAACCAACATTCTCAGAAGCATCCTCTATATGTTTAGATTCCAAGTTTTTTTTTACAATGTGCCCTTGGGGTGAGGATTGGGCACAAGTGGGGCGACCAAAAATTTTACCATAGGTTGTTTATAGTCCTAAGAGGAATACTTTTTAAAAATCTTCCAAGAACAGTTAGGTGTTCATTTTATTCAAATTGATATGGTTCAAGTATTAGGTTGAACAGGTGAGTTTAATATCTCGTGAATAATTGATGTAACCATATTATTTAATCATCCTTGAGTTGACACAAGTTTTTACACTATGTGGAGGGCTTAGGCTGACTGCCACCCTCCCATTCATAAATGATTTAATATTCTGAAAACATTGGACAATTCCCACCCTCAAATCATAAGTTTTGTGTTGAGAAAGATTCCTTGACAATTTATATTTGGAGGGCCCCTGGGTACATGATCGACACGCCTTTTCAGAATCGTTTGTATTTGTTAAACTATTAAGATCCCTACCCTCAAACGTGTTTTTCTTGTTCTTTGTGTTTTAGCAATTCATTTGACACATTGTGGGATGCCCGGGTCAGGAATGCCCCTCCCTTGATAATGGTTGAATTTATTGAAAAATATTGAGATCCCACCTCAAACTATATCATTCCTTGTGTGGAGACAAGTTTAGTTGACATTATGTGGAGGGCCTTGGCCGGTTCACGTCTGCCCCACCCCCCCCCGTCTCCACTAGTTACACAACTGGGTCAAATATTTTTTTGACAAGAACTGCAATATCGAGCATCTCCACCGCGCTTCCGCACATTAGGTCTACTAAAGAGCACCAGTACGATGTCAGAACCACACTTAAAGCGACTGACCCCCCAGAGCTGTATCAAACTGTTAATCATTGTCAAGAATTTTCCTTATGTGGATGAGCATGTTTCAGTTTATGGAGTAGTTGTGAAGATGAGAACGAAGACTGCAAGTTTTGGGTCGGCCGGGCAGTGACTTGGTGATGATAGTGACACGATTGTTAAATCCGAAACTTCTGCTCTTCTCTATTAAAGCAGTGTTCAGGTGAGCGATGTGTCCCATGGGTCTCTTTGTTTTTTCATGGTTCACCTCTGATTTTTTTTTTTCTGTAGGAAGGTGTTGTATAGAAAGATTATTAAACCGTCTAGCTTTTTACAGTGACCATGAGGTAATGTTGCTCAGATGAGCAATGTGGCCCATGTTAAAGATTATTGATTGATTATTATTATTTCTTGCTTTACGTCCCACTCGAGAATATTTCACTCATATGGAGACGTCACCATTGCCGGTGAAGGGCTGCAAAATTAGATCTGTGCTTGGCACTCAGGGCCTTTGAGGGATCTGTTTCGGGCCACACCTGCTGTGACACGGGGCCTCGGTTTTTCCGGTCTCATCCGAATAACCGCCCCATTCAGTCGCCTTTTCCGACACGCAAGGGGATGCTGAGGACCTATTCTAACCTGGATTCCCACGGGTTGTTATTGTTAAAGATTAGGATGTAAATTATTCAAAGTATCCCAGTATATTTAACTTTGCAGGAATCACAGACTTGTCATATCAGTTTACAAGTACATGTAAAATATTTGTATATTTTAAAAGGTGAATGAGGTATTTACTCTCTCCTGGAATACATATATCTAACGCGTCATATTTACACGACGATAATAGTCAACTAATATGGACACTGCACCATTTGCCGCGTTTGAAGGGCTGCAATTATGAATATAGATCCTTCGTGCCTGCAGGCATCTTCAGGCCCAGATCTCATGGGAGCAGTGGAGGCAACTCTAATTTCGTCTCCACTAACCATACATTGATGACCAATGACTCGGTTTTCCGTCTTCATGCCTGATATAAACGTGTCGCTCCATTCTCTACATCGCCTTTCTCTCGTACACGCAAGGAGATGTCTGAACCTTTTAACGCTGTGATTCCCACAGTTTAATTAGTAAAGATTAGGATTGTATATTATTTATTCATAAGCCCTACTCCCAGTATTATTACTTTAATTGCAGGAATTCACA
The DNA here is from genome assembly GCA_903981925.1 of Ostrea lurida. Classification (NCBI taxonomy): domain Eukaryota; kingdom Metazoa; phylum Mollusca; class Bivalvia; order Ostreida; family Ostreidae; genus Ostrea; species Ostrea lurida. Next base: position 7,549 of record CAJDSM010091261.1, read on the forward strand.
GACTTTCATTCAGTTTACAAGTACATGTAAAATACTTGTTATATTTTAAAAGGTGAATGAGGCGATTTACTCTCATCTGGCAATAGCACGGATGTCTCAATCTGACAAAGCAGACTAGATAGAGACTAGGAGAATTCAAGAGACTTCATCCAGAGCAAGTGCACAGTTTAAATTGAAAGCAAATCAGCTAGAAAGGCAAAAGGAAGATAATTATTTGTTGTTTTCTTCCCGTCCGAGAATATCACTCATTAGAACCACCATTGCCGGCTGTGAAGGCTGCAAATTTAGACCTATCTGGTAGGCACTCATAGTCTTAGCAGGAGGCCTTTTAGACGTCCACACTGCTGGACACGGGACCTCTGAGCTTTTTCAATCATATCCGATAAAGACCGTGATTGCTCACTCTTAAATTGCCTTAGTCATGGGCGAAGTAGAGCAATCAGACCTATTTTGACAACGTCTTTATGGATTTTGAGCGCTCTGGTGTGTCTATCACGCGGCTCGACGCACGACCTTCCTCATTTTTTCTATCAAGTGATGTTGCTAATAGCTTTTCACCAACATTAAGCACGCACCTAGATCAAATAGTAAGAAGAAATTAGGAAAGATGAGAGCACATTAATGAATAGAAATTTAAGAGTTAGTAAGTGATTTAGGTTTTGAACGACGTAGATCCTTGGATTTTCAATCTCGTAAGCGCTAAATAGATCATAACACTAAGGAGTTGGCAAATCACGGATTCCCGTTGTTACCACCAGAGGTGAGCAGAGGCATTGTTGGAGATTGTATAGAATCCCGGTTACTCGTCACACCTCGCCGGTGGTGTAGCCCCTCTTGCTTAGGTACTTTGATCCGGTATGATCGTAGGTGTTATTGTTTTACTGTTCCACTCTCCAGGAGATTTATTTTCATGTGAGTATTTGCACCAGAGTGCCTCGGGTGAAAGGCTGGCGAAAGTGGTACGTCTGGGTTATGCTCACACTCAGGGCCTTTTGAAGCAGGAGGGGGATCTCTTGTGCGTTGCCGACACAGCTTAGCGTGTGATCGCTGGGGAAACCTCAGCTTTTTCCGTGTCTCACGGCTTGTACATGGACCGCCCCAGTTCAGGGTCTGCTCTCTTTCTGACTACGCAGAAGGGAGGTGGGATGCGTTGGAGTCTATGTCTAACCCGGACCCAGCGGTTGGCGTTGGATCAGGAAGTAGCGTTATATATTTGCGCGTTGAGGTCAATTAGAAATCGATCGTGTTCAGTTTGCGAAGCCTGTGAAGATGTGGTACGGGGGTGGTGCGAGAGACTTTAACGAAATGGCGTATAAACATTGCATGTAACTTAGCTTGGAGTTGCAGATGAGTTAGTTATATCGTTGAACTAAGATTCGGAGTTGGTGCTGGTGGATAACGACCACAAGAATGTGAGCGATATATTGGCTGCCTTTAAATGCGTGACGTAAGTGGAAACCGCCTCTAGAGCGAGATGTTGGTCTGTGAAGTGCTTTGCTCGATCAAAAACTATCATAGCCGGTCAGGAGACAACCTTATTGCGTACTCGTAAAAGTTGAGAGAAATACCACACATGATGCAGGTGGTAAGGAATATGTCTACTATAAATATGTAGTTACGATGAGAGACTAAGAATTTCGGATTCCTCGACTTTTTATTAAGGTGTTAGCTAGTTTGCATTACTGTCTCCTAACTGTTTTCAATTTAATAATTATCTCATAGTTACGAACAGACATGAAAGACTCTGTAGGTTCCTGTTATTTTATTCGTTGACATTATGGAATGGAAATAGATTAGCATCTACTGCAGAGAAGGATGCATATTGACGTCGAAACTCTGCGAGCTGAACTGCCCATTAGTGCACAGAGGGAAATTACCAGTAGTTTTAGTGATAAGTCCAGTGAGTTATTAACATCTATTTTAGGAACTAACAGGTCTGGGAAATACTTGTATTTTACTCAATATAGCTGCAAGTGCAGGTAAGAAGTTCTTCCAGAGCTTAGTAGTGCAGGCCTCAAAGAATACCGGAATAACTTATTTCAGGGTCAAATACATCTTTAATTTGGGCAGGCTAAGATTTAGTGGAAACTTGACTGTGGCTATCGGATCGAGCACTTCCTCTCATTTTTTATTCAAGTCCTCTGCTCCCAAACAAATTCCTGTCTACTTGGCCATAATATCAAATCGTTAATGTCTGATTTTGCCCCCATTCGGATCTGTTAACAGATAGTGTACGAGTTCTCAGTTATACATTCAGCGCAGATTTGTGAAAACTGTCAGGGATGATGACTTATCAAGATCATGTCCGCAGGGGTAATTATAGCAAAGAAGAAGTAAATGGTTGCAAAAGCAAAGAATGCTCATATAAGGATCAGAATATACACAGCCCAATATGCAATTGGATGAATGTTATAGAGTCTATCAGAGTAATGGATTGAATCCAAATGCAATCTAGTTACTACTTTGTTATCTTTTACTCTATAATGTTTCCATGGCGTGTATCATCATATTTCTCCACTCTTATACAACAATTCCCCGATTAATTATATAATCTAGGCTTTCAATATATTGACTTTTATTGAAAAAAAAGGCACCCGGAAAATACAAGTTTTTCATTGGGAAACAAGTATACTGATTTCTGTCAGAAACCCACTCTTATGCCCACACACGATACTCTGAAGAACGCATTTTTAAGAGCCATGATTTGGTTTCTTTAAGATTAGAAACCCTAGTAGTCTATTGTCGATACATGTCTCGCCAACATTTTGTTGCTCTTATCTCAATGTGCAACTACATTTGTCCACCCTTAATTGAATCATGACTTTATTTTTATATTATACGAAGCAAATTTTGTTCAGAAACTGTACGTAAAAAACAAAAACTCATTAGTCCTTCACTACCTACTACTTAAGATAGTATAACGATGTACTTATCAATTAACAATCATAATTTCACAATTATGTCACATTCATATATCCTGACGAACTGTGAAATAAAGGACACCACAGAATCTACACAGAATGTGCTTCATTTTATGTATTATTTTACTTAATATTGACTCTATATTGCAAGAGACTGACACTACATTATGATAAAAACGTGATGACTATTTGACACGTGCAAATTGTCAAACTTTCCCTTTTTGTGGTCAGTGTTAATGTACCACTAATCACCTCTTTTACCCCTGGTTGTGCTTATGTTCTCTCAGTTGAATCGCATAACCACAGGCATGGCCGTGGTATATTATTGTTTTTAAAGCAGGCCCAACTACTTAACCATAAATGTAGTTGATGTGCAGAGGTCTACACAATCTGTTTAAAGTCACTCTATTTTTTCGCAATATTCTACGTCGCTATAATGACCTTGTTTGCGCATTACAATTATCACTTTAAATATTGTGGACGTATTACCGAGCTTAATTTGAACCTTTGTTGATATTGTCATTTTTTCATACCTAGATTTTGAACCGAACGCGTTAAACCTCGGGTTTACTCCCAATTGATTATCGAAAACTACTGGGCTGTCACGGCCAGGGTGTACGTCACAGCTAGCAGGCTATGCTTCTCCTTTCACATGGCTACCTTGTTACAGGCCTGTCCTTTCGGTACGAAGGGTCCGGTGTTGCCCTCAGCGTCGCATTGGGTACTGTGTTTTGTGACATTTTTGGTTACGTTTATACTTTGTTACTTCCCATTATTTTTATAAGGCAGATTTTTCCAGGCCAGGAAAAACGACAGGTAAATCGTCGAAAGACTTTTCAAAAATGTGAGGTCCTTTTACATTTCACATTAGGAAATCTTGCCCGATCACAGGAGGCCTAAATGGCTGCTTCGAAGATCCATGGGCACGACTTTGGCAAGACTATCTTCTCTGCTCTCGGCTACCGGGTGGTGCGAGGGAGAGACTTAGAATTTTCTTTGCTGGGGCGACCCTTTCCCCCGGCCAAAATGAGCATATGAGTGATTGTAACATTATCTCACTTGTAAAGGGGTGGCAACTTTGTAAGGTCAGCTCGAGTAGGGGAGTGGGCGGAAATGGAGATTACCATTGCTTCGATATCAATACATTGTTCTCCGGCTCTTACATTCAATCAATTATGTACTTTGCACAAATACATCCTTGTGTGCTGGTTGGCTGGGGGTTTTGGATTCTGGGACCGGACTTTGACCGATTGGGGACTCAATGGAGTAATGGATATGCCGGTTTCCAAGTTTTGAATGATTTCCGTTGCTCTTTCCGATAGACCGACTGATTTCAAATAGACTTTTGTTGTACGTGATTCGAAACTTACGCCATTGTTTCCAATTTGGTTTCGTGCCTTTGAGGCTCCAATACATAGTTAGTATGAACAATTGATCAAACTCTAAATAGAATTCACATAAGCCAACATGTCCTAATGAAGCTGAAACATTATTACGAGTATGTACGTGTACGTGATAGAATGGTCTGGCAGTATGTAAGGCAAGTAACCTCCGAAGCAATGCTCTCCATATTTTTATAAAATCAGTTAACATGTGAGAACCATTTATCAATTCTTTCCTTCGATATCAGTAGTGCTTCTACTTAATCAGGTACCACTAGTACAAGTTGTTGTACCCAGACGCTTTAACATTCTATCTGTTTTACACTTGAACGTTGGGATTGGTGTAGTAGCGCCTGTACATAGTCCTATTGGCAGAAAATGCGCAATTAGCAGGGTATTATAATGGTGACTTATGCAGAGGGAAGCGTGCCCAAATGGTGCGTCCGGGATGCAATAGTCGCTGCTTATAATTATGATAATTCTATAAGGTATTGTAATCCTTTTTTCTCTACACGTCGCGGGACCAGCACACCGCGAACGGTCGCCAAAGGGTAGACGATAATCTCAAATGATAGCAAGCCGAAATCATTAACTTAATAATGAAATTACGGTGCATTATGCTGGCGTGTTGACACTCTTGACCACCGGTGGAGTGTACCTCAAATAATGTTCGTTAACGGAGAGTGATAAATGATGTAAGGAGTTCCAGTGGCGATTATCAGGCAGCCAATTAGTCTACGTGTTTGGCGTTAGGAAATAAGCAATACTAATGGCATATACTCAAAGGAACACTCTAGGGTGAAATTTTGGTTAACAGCGCAACACCACGTTTCCTTCTTGATGTTCCTCAAACGAAGCATTCTGGCCTATAGTTTATATCCATTTTGTGAGATGACTTTTTGGAATACGAAGGAGGATATCATTATATATTACCGCAACATCAAAACAGTTTTCTGAAGGCTCTTTATACCCTGTAAGTTTAAGTTTGATTTCGTTAATTCACTTCTTTTGTCATGGGCACATATTAAAGCAGCTTATTACGCAGTGTGATTTTCGTGCCCGAGTTGCTCCAAGAAGATGCAACTGTGATGTGTACTGATCAGTATCACATCTCAAAATGCACTGGGCTTGAAGTTTCATGGCACCGTTTAGACACTTCACAAAATGAAAGGGGAATGCAACTAACAACCGCATAAGGTGATCACGGTAGCACAGGACGAGTCGGCAGGCACTCAGCCTCAGGAGTATGGCATGAGAAGACAAAGCCACTAATAGTGAATCAAAGCGTCACATGCTGGATCGCCGTGAGTAGCACTTGTTGCTACGCAGATTATATGTAATACAAGTAACATAAGGTGCTTGTAACACAAAGGAGGTGTTAGAATCTACTATTGCTTTTAATGAGAATCCGAGAAGGAAGGGATGAGTTCTCACAAGGGTGGTGACATCCTACGGAACAGATGCGAACAAGGCGCTGCGAGGAATATATAAAAAAGAAGGGCTCCCATGAAAGTAAGAGATCTGTGAAGTCGTTATTTCTTTATATTATACAAATTGCAAAGGGCACCACAGGAGCACCATAGTAATACCAACAGTGGTGGAATGTGGCTCCAAAGAAAATTTAAAAGACCAGAAAAACCCAAGCTGCTGCATAATGAGTCTGACGCAGAAACTGGTCTATTAAATGCATGAGTAGTAGGACAATAAGACGAATGCTCCTAAGTACCAAGATGGCAAAAATACTTACTTCGTCGGTCAGGATACTATAAAAGTATAAAGTAAGCAGAGGACAAAACCCTACAAGAGCGGAAAATGGTAAAGAAAGAGGGAACAGAGGTAAGTTCTACAAAAAGACACGAGAGTAACAAGGAATATGTGAATGAAGATGTATTAAAGGGCAACGTGATGAGTTAGAAGAGTACGTTCTAAGCGTGGCTCATAGTCAGCATTGTCGCCAACATACGACACACTTCCTAGCACCCAATACTAGAGGTGCATGTACGTTTGCTGGGGACGTTTCTGCATCCTTCCTGTAGGAGCAGCTGCGTGGGAGCAACTCCAAGGAATTTTTCCACTGCTGTCTTATAACCAGTTGCGGCACACTAATTATAGGCTAATGTTTTCAGTAGAAAAACAACCACCGGACAGTTCGTCTATATTCAATTACATCCGATTAAATGTTAAATCGTACGATAACCTCGCTTGAACGACGTAATTAATAAAAGTCAACTATAACAAAAACACAGATGATGCCATGGACACACAGGCACTTGGGCTGAGGCAGAACTTTGATAAAAAGCACAGAAGGCCAGCACGGGGCACATTTTAACTTCCATCCTCAGTTCCTAATAATCATAAGCATTTGACCTTTCAGGACAATATTGCGATTCCTCTTGTAATCTTAGTGCCCGCTTAGCTTCACTCACGATACTCGGAAACATTCTTTCACCTGTCACTTGCAGTCTTCTGATTTGAATATCACAGTATCCCAACGTGTCTCAAATCAATGTACATAACTTCATACTTAATTCTTTATTAAATCCTCAAAAAATACTACTCTTGAACAATCCTACTTTGCTATCTTAAGCTAGGCAGCCAGGTTTGATCATTATGACACCCTTCTTCTGCAATATACCTAAAACTAATTCCATTCATTATCGTACCCAACTATATCTAAAATCAAGACAATCCACAATTACATCACAGTCTACTAGTCCTTGATTTTCTAATTTGAACACTAATCACATGACGCAACACTAACACTCAACTATTGACAAGGAGGCCATGATGCAGTTCCCATTCGGCAATTTTCATCAAATATAATGTTTCTTATTATCTTTCAACCACCGCATATGGTCTTATGGTCTCTCAAACTTACGACATACCAAAGTTTCGACCTATGAATTGTTATAATCTCTGAGACTAAATACTTACAGTACAAGTTGTGCACTTTTTTCATAACACGTTTAAAGGCTAGATTCTACATTCTTATTATTTTAAATATCAAATATATAGTACCACATATGACTCATTAGTCAAATCTGTCTATTTCATTACCATGGTAGCCGTTCACACACTAGGGTACAACTACAAGTCGTAAGGATCAAGACAACCCGTGGGACTCCGGTGAGAATATCCCCAGCAATCCCTTGCATTCTTTAAAGATACGATCTAGAATTGCGTCATTCGATTTGAACCGGGAAAAATCTGATTCACCATCCTTAACAGGCATTTTGCACAAAAATGATCTCTGCCATCTCTCATTAACCCTATGTCGAGCATAGACCTAATTATGCAACCCATGACACGCCAATTACTGTCGTCGCCATTATAAGTTATATATATTCTCGCAATGAGTAAATACAATAAACAATCGATCAACCTGATCAAGACTTATGGAGCTATCACGGCGGGTGACGAGTTTGTCACTGGATGCTTATCTCTCTAAGCAACTATCCCACCTCTAGGTGTGTACTAGGCTCCTTGATTTCAACTCTTTTTGTATCTAATGCTGACTACGTATATGAATCACTTGCGTTCGTTTCTTCCATTCATACTTATTCTTCTTATCTTCTTTCTCTCTTTCTTCTTATTCTTATTGATACCAGGTCTTATTGGCTCAAAGTCATGTGACTCTGCTTCGGATCGACATTGTCGTGTCGTGCAGCCTCCGTGCTCGACACACGGGCCGGCGTTCAATAACCTAAGACGTGGAAAACAGTAGCTCGATGCTCTTCTTGCAATGTAGAGTGAAATCACGGGTCTTTCGGATATGACCTTAAAACAGACTTCCCGCTTCGCAGAGGTTTGCACGCTAATAAAAACCTCACTGCTAAAAGCATTGGGGGAAGTAACTAAGCATAGGTCTAAATTGCAGCCCTTCACCGGCTAATGTGACGTCTCTAAATGAGGTAATATTGTCACGAAAACAACAAATACACAATCTTCTTCTTTGCCTTCTAGCTTATCTTCTTCATTTTAAAACTGTACACTGCTCTGATGAATTCATCTCATTTCTTATCATATTCTTTGTCA
>CAJDSM010091285.1:0-12393 GCA_903981925.1 Ostrea lurida
AAGCAAAGTATGTTGAAATCTCGTGTTTGGCAACAGCAACCTGAATATTGTTCTCCTTGATTGAAATTGCCTCTACTACACCTGAAACAATTCAACTGCCTCTCTTGACAGAATTTCTTACAGTTGAGACTAAAATAAATCATACTTTTAAGGAAGAAATGTACATTGACAAAGTTAATTTTAAATATAGACCACCAAGGGAAAAGCTTCTGAGAAAACAAGATGGTTATGTTATTTAGATATGACAAAAATTCGGAAGAGTTTCCACTGATTGGCAATTTTGTAACCCAGTTACGCATTTGAAAATCTTTGCACTTCTAAATATACAAGAAGATATATGGTCTATAATTCTGCAAATTCAGATGATGTTATTCATTAAATATCCACCAAACCACTACCCTGAGAAAGGTTACAAAAACTACGAAAGATACACTCTTACTACACTAATGACACTTTTTTTTGTTGAAAATCGGGTCTTGACACATCCCACTTCTTTAAAAGTCAGGTACAAGTGGTACTAGACTGTTTTTCTCACACCCACTTTTGTAGCCCGTGTAACTTTTAGTGGGTGTGAAAAAAGGTCTTTAACACATTGGAAAACAAGGCTGTAACACTGCCTTTGGGAGAAATAGGTTTTGTACAACGTTAACTAAAAACCTTTTTCCTAATGTAACGTGTTAAAAAAAAACCTTCTCCGATTTATTGCCATATATGATTTTATCAAGGTCACGAAAATTATACAACCAAAACTAAATACACAGCCAAAAACCAATGTCCCACATTTCAGAGTACGAGGGACCAAACTTGAAAACCCTAAACAAGGGATGGGTGTTGTTCAATTCATCGGTTCAGGCTTACGTTTTTCTTTTTAAAAAGTACTAGGGAATGTCAGCTATTACACCCCACTTTTTAAAAGATAATTAATTTTGCATTTAAAAAAAAGTTAACTTTTGCAAGTAAATATTACAAGAAAAGAGCATTGCTGAACACGTGTTGAGTGTAGACCAATTCTTTGAAGATTTCATTTGCTTTATCCCAGGTGAATGCGATTTGATTGACCTAGTATGCAAGTGCGAAAAGAGTGAAAAATTGCAGATCGATATACATTGTGAGTGTGTGCGCGCACTTTTAGCTTTTTCCTGTGTTATTTCACGCTAATCATGACTTTTATTTGATAGGCATTTGGTTGGGTAGTCATAAACCAAGTTACAGCCGCATACGAAGATGTCGACGATATCATAAACACAATAGACAATAAAACCAGCTGGATACAAGATGATAACAAAAGGAGATTGATAAGGGATTATATGATATTTTGTCCTAATCAGGATATGTGTCTAGGACCAGAAATGACGATTGATGTATTAATGAATCGTACCATGAAGGCTTCGTGCTCGAAGTGCAGCTGCAGCAAAGACTGTTCTCGATTCTCTACTTGCTGTCCCACGAAAGAATTAGTTGACACCAGTTCAAACGATTCAGAAAACATGAAAAAATCTTCTTTGACGTGCACCACAGCTGAGATAAAAGGACCTTTCTTCAATGATAAAAGGACAACGAAATATTGGATGATTGCAGGTTGCCATCCTAATTATCCCAAGAACAATATTTTCACTAACTGTGGGAGTGAAATCCCCTTTTCGACTACACTTAAAAACATTTCATTGTACAGACCTGTGACATCGGCTGTTACAAATGAAACTTACAAGAACATCTATTGCGCTCTGTGTCATGGTGAAAACAGACATGCCATTTTTACTTGGAAAATGTTCGTGAAAACTGATCAAGTACAAAACGCTATTTCGGAACTCGGAAGGTCAGACGAAGAACTCTTCGATTTGATGACGTCACAAGACAGTAATCATAGCCTTGTCTTTCGACCATCCGGATCATACAAAGACAACGTCGAAACATGTTACACTGATTACGTGTCCGCCTGCAATGTGTCAGGTCAGTGGTCCGATTATGATGAAATCGTCCTAGAGGCCTGCCAACAGCGCGCTTTTATATCGTTATTTACGGACTGTACTAGCGTCTACAAGAATGTTTACTGTGCCATTTGTAACAAGGATAAACCATACCATTCACTGAATCATCACTGTCTTAAAGAAGTCCTTGAATATACTGAGTTGTCTAAGATAAGCTCCGTTAATCTGCGATTATCTTTACCAATGGTTGAAAATGTTGAGTACAGACAGAGTAAGAAATGCGCCTCAGATGAGATATACGATCCTAGTAAGGTATGTTGACACCCAACACTAGCAAAATAAATCCTTATCTTCACCTCCACTTGCCATCCACATGAGTATAACATTTGATTTTACCAACATTGGACCAAAATAAATTTGGAATTTCCAAATTGATAAGATTACTTGTTATGTTTTGGTCTTCCAAATTGATGAAATTCGCATTTAAAAATCACATTTGACTAAGTTTTGCACTCTAATTCTAAGCGATCGACCAGACATCATTTGGAAAGCTTTAGCAGAGGCAAATATAACGAACAGTGATCAATCTCGTAAGTCCCAAATAGAATACAAAAACAAGAGTTGGGCAAACACGGAGTCTTAGAACACCAGAGATGAGATAAGGTGCCTAGGAAGAATAAGCATCTCCTGTTGACCGGTCACACTCGCCGTGGGATCATATTCTTGATAAGATAAACGGAACAATCTGTAGTTAAATCAGTGTATGAAAAAAAGGCTTAACAATTGCTATGAAACAACATCTGACAGTATTTGACCCAATGGTAGGTTATAGCGGCGAACCTAATCGTTATATCAACCATAGAATTGACGAAATGCTGCCTTTAAACGTAACTGTTGAAATCCCTGCAACAACAACTTGTTTGTAAGTAGCCTCTCTCGATTCAAAAACTGATCATACACAGAACAAGCTTTTGCGTATCGAATAAGTTGAGAAACATACACACCATATGCAGGGGATTGTGGAATATTGCTATATAAATATGGGAAGTTGACGATGGAGAAGCTGAAATCGTCCCGTTTCTCATAAAGTTGAGGTTATGCAAATGTTCAATAAAATATCCAAGTACAAAGCAGACATGAAATTCTCTGTGGTGTCCTTTATTTCTGGTTCGTTGGGATATATTGAATCGGTTTCGACGTATTGATTATTCAATTATATGTTGAAAATATTATTAACTCGATTTGCTACATGCGAAGCACAATATTCACCGAACTGTCATACCTTACAAAATGATGTAATCGAATCGCCTTCAATAATAACATTAATTTTCCAATTGAATTATTATTATTAAAATATCATCATTTGATGATACCATTGAATTCATGAATATGAAAGTCTATTTATATAAATGAAAAGGCGAAGGTAACTAACAGTGATCAATATCGCAAGTTCCAAACAGAACACAAAACAAGAGATGGGCGTTCATTTATATATAAAGATTTATCAAGCAATCATTTTAATTTTTTTTCAATACAAGATAACGTTAATGTAGCTAATCAAATGTATTCGATCACGTAAATAATCTTCGATGATCGCGGCGTATCTCCCTTTGCTGATGATATCAAAAAGATACTTTTGCCCCCACTTTCAAAAGTGACCGGAACGTGCCCTCAGCTCTTACGCCCATGATAAAATCCGATATAACGGCAGGTTACCTGAGATTCTTCAACGACCCGTATAAAATACATTTGCTATCGGCAATATGTTCTTTGGGACTGGGACTTTTGGAAAGGTCAACGTTACTCAGAATATATACCTTACATTAGAGAATAGTTCCTCATTTCAAGAGTTTTTGAACAGGTATTGATCATATATCGCATAAATAAGCAGCATGTAAATGACGTTAAATTCAGAGAAATGTCACTCAAGGTTATTTTGGAACGGTCAAGGTCATTCAAAGTTCTTAATTTCAACAGTTTTTAACAGGTAATAATGATACATTATACAAATAAGTAACAGTCAAAAGGCTTTTTGACAAATTAAAGAAACTCAAGGTCATTTTGTAAATGTCGAGGTAACTCAGAACACTATATCAATATGTAAGGTATATGAAGTTTGCTATAATTATGGAAACCATTATCTAAAAAAAGATGCTTTTAAGTAAATAAATCTGAATCAAGACAAAAGAACTGATATGTGGATCATAACCTTAAAAGGTGATCTCCACCCCCTTGAAACCGGAAATATTAAATTAGTTTGAAAATTGTTGTGATTCCCACCATTAAGCCATACGTTGTTTTATTCATGTCAAAATGCATTTAATGGTTAAGTGGCAAAAGATATACACCCCAATCATTTTGATAAACGGGCATATATCTTGAACACAAGCAATAAGGGTCATTTCCTCATCCATGGTGCTCATTTTATTACCCGGTGCTATGCATTTATTTGGGACACTTTGTGATAAACAGATTGTATTGTATTTTTGTTTTTCTTGCAGAGGATTTGTCTGGAGATTGTGTGTGAGCGTGGTTTTGTACGTGTAGGACCGAAGTGTCAACCAGTGGTAAACGAAGTCAATCATGCCACGTACATATTCAACGGCATTTTGTGCAATAACGAAACACTTACGTTTGGTAACCATGTGCCGACATATTTGAGAGATGGATATGTATGCAATACCTGCTTTGAGGAGGAAGTTCCGTTGTCTGTAAAAAATGATATTTGGAAAACATGTTTTCCCTTCACAATGTGGTACAACGTTTTGCAATCTCATCAAATTCTTTTTATGATCGAACAGTTATACAGGAAACACGAATCACTCTTAGGCGGAGCGCATAGAACATATACTGGAAACCACCCTAACTTTACAATATTGATCAACAATCAACGATTTGATAACCCTATTTCGGTAATGCACTTCCCACGTGATGAATGTGCAGCGTGTTCGAAGTACCCTGTTCTCAGTTTTGCTCTGACTCCATGGCAGATCTGTCCTAGAGTGCTCATTGAAAGCTCGAGAATGTACTTTATTAACAAAGATCTGTTATTTTGCTTCAAAGAGTATGATGCCTGTATAAGCCACTCCTTTGTGAGGGTATCGGACGACAGATACTATTTTGGAGTGTGCATCACACAGTATCTGGAAGCAATCAGGAGCACATATATCGGCGTAACAACAGATACAAAAGAGGAATACGTTTTCATAGTATGCCTTCTTATTTCCTTGTTAATGTGTCTCCTACACATAATTTCTACTGCCTACCTGACAGAAAAATGGACGTCCATCGTCTTATCTGAAATGGCCCAATCTTTGACCTATTTGACAATGAATTTTATTCAAATTTTGATTGGATTAGTTTTTCTTGGAGAGGCGGCCTGCGGCGTCTTTGGGATGGTTATACATTTCCTATTCCTTTTCGTTGCTGGTTGGTCCAGCGTTGCTTCTATCGACCTTGCACGTTCTATTTTCATACAAATCAGATCTGGTGTTGAAGATCAACTGAAGCCCATTCGTTTTGCTACTTACTTCCCCATTAATTTGATCTTCTGCTGTATTTGTATTGTCTGCAATACTGTTCCAAATATGGACGCGGAAGATTCATTGTTAGGATACTCAACCTCCACTTGCGAGATTTTAACAACTGAGATGAGTGTTTACACTCTAGGCATACCCCTTACTCTCTTTCTCTTCCTTGACTTGGTTTCCATAATTTGGGTATTTTTTCAAACATATGGAGCAGACGGTGCCATGTCCTGTCCTAAAGCGAAGTCAATTAAATCTTTCTTGGTCGTTATGATCTTTATTTGGTTGCAATGGTTCTTTTATTACCTTGTGGCAGTGTCTCGTATATCAATCTTTGTCTCCCTGAAGACGCTATCAACAGCTTTGGTTGGTATCTTTATTTTTATTGGATTTAGTCCGGCATTTTCGGATGCTTAAATTTCATATTCTATAATCATGTTCATGTTATACATGTACCTGTAACAACCGTGTACTTTGTATAGACCTCTGTCTGTTTTCTATCAAATCGAAAGGAAAAGTTTTACAAAACATTTCGGTAGATCCTCATCAAGATTTATCAAGTAACATTGACTGCAGTAAAGTTCCAGTAATTTTTCAACGACGTTTGTTGGTTTATCGTTGTTTATCAGTGATTTAACTGTTCATATTTACTACTTAGTATGAATCGAGGCAGGATACTTACAAACAAGTTGTTGCTGCAGGGGTTTCAACAGTCACGTTTAAAGGCAGCATTTCGTTAATTCTATGGTCGTTATATCAATTTAGTTTACCAGTATGACCTACCATTGAGTCAAGTGCTGTCTGATATGTTTCATAGCCATTGTTAAGACGTTTTTCACACACTGATTTGACCACGGTTTTCTCCGTTTACCTGATTAAGACTATGGGCTCACGGCGGGTGTGATTGGTCAACAGGGGATGCTTACTCCTCATCGGCACCTAATCCCACCTCTGGTGTGTTCAGAGATCCGTGTTTACCCAACTCTTGTTTTTGTATTCTATTTGGGACTGACGAGATTGATCACTGTTCGTTATCTTTGCCTTTGCCTTTACATAAATCTCAACTAAACTTGGCATATGTATAGCTAGTATTCAGATTTCTTAAAGAGGGGACATTCTCCTTGGAATAAAATATTATTAAGCAGAAGGAAAGGTAAAATATTTTCAATCACCCGAGCAGCGATGACATATCCTCAACGACTGCTTCTCACTATATTTATCATCTAAGTCAGAATGGAAATGGGACTTTTCTGAATAGAGAGAATTTCATAAAACTATGCTCATCTTCATGTAGATGCAAGTTGGAAATTTTTTTTTTAGAAGGCATCTTTGATATTAACTATTTTAAAACAAAGGTTATGTTTTTGCAATTTCATCATGGAATGTAGATTCAATTCATGATCCTGAGTCTTA
This sequence comes from Ostrea lurida, assembly GCA_903981925.1. Classification (NCBI taxonomy): domain Eukaryota; kingdom Metazoa; phylum Mollusca; class Bivalvia; order Ostreida; family Ostreidae; genus Ostrea; species Ostrea lurida. The sequence continues at coordinate 6,869 of CAJDSM010091285.1, forward strand.
AGATTAGACCATGATAAGGGTGCAAATTTTGTCCAAGTAAGTATGGTCACTGGTCGCAAAAATATGGCCAAAGATATATAGGAAATGAATCTTGGCACATTATGCCTAAGGATCTATGGTTTGTTGTATGTTTCATTGGGAAATTTTCACTCTTACTGGCATTCATTACTGAATTAAATCACAAGTTACATAGTTCAAAGCATCTTCACGACACAGACTGTCTGTCATACAACATATTACATGAAATCCACGAACTGAAAAGTCCCAAGCAGTTCAAAGGAAATTGGAACACCACAGGACAGGTTATCTTGGATGATACCCCAAGGGACGATCCTCGACAGCTAGATTAGTTAAGTCTTAACTATCCTTCTTTCTAAGGCTTGTGAATATGAAACAGTTTGTGTTTTTCACGGATCAAGTCATTTTCTTTCGTGCTACCTTTCGATGACTGGGCATTGGTTTTGTCTGGTTCATTTTCACTTGCGCTACACAGCTATCACACATCCATCACCCGTAGAACAATGGGATCTCGCGAAGCCACTGATAACAAACACATCCCGTGCATTACCTAGAGGTTTGTGGAGGGAAATCCTCTAAGTCGGAGAGGGAGCACTCCTATCCCATCAACCATCAGTTACCCGGCCGAGCAAGGCACAGAGGCACAATTTTCGCATACGCAAGGCCATCTCCGTAAGACTCCCACACAGCACAACCTCCAGCATAGAATTATACATTTGTTAATTGCTTTGGGGACATATTTCCCTGGAACTGGAGAAGCTACTACCTATAATCTTGGTTTGGGTATCTGAATTTGTGAGGCTGTGCTCTATGGCAACTGCCATTAAAGCCAGAATGTTTTTAATATCACATGGGTAATGCGTACACAGATTTCATCACCAGCCTTGGCATGCGTAGGACTCCGTCTGGAACACAGACTGGCTAACACGTCATTTGGAAGCATTCTTACCCCAAGGTTCGTCCTCTGTTACCGATAACAGACCATCCATAAGGTGGTATACTGAAGTCCGTGCGACCTCTGGCCCGCTGTTACGCTCTACTGGTCTGATTATCCAAAACGCTCTGAACTGCGAGACTAATAGAATCCTTCATTACTACGAGTGTGGGATAGGGAAATTCCACCGAGGGACCAAGATTCGCAGTCTAGGACGAGGCTTTGTCGAGTCCTAGACACGAATCTTGTTCCTGAGGTGGAATTTCCCTATCCCACACGAGTAAATAATGAAGGATTATTTTTCTCGCATTTTATTCACTGATTAGTGCGTAAAATCGGGAGCCTTGAGGAAATTTACAATTATCAATATCTTAATTTGAACTTTAAAACAAAAACTAATTAGACAGGCAGAAAGAGCATACCTGAAAATGGTTTACACTGAAAGTGTGAACTAAAAAACTCAAGACTGTTCCCCAGAAAGCTATATCAAATTGAAATTTAAACGAAACAATATAAAAAGTTTTGCTTCTGCGTGTAACTAAATCATAGGAAATATATGACGTCACAATGAAATGACGTCGCAGCAGTGTGAGAATCGAAAAAATCTCACATGGCTGTCTCACATGGGTAAAGTCGGTCTCACACTGGTGAAAATGTGAGAAATACTTTTCCCATCATAGCAGACAGAGATCCAGACCGTTCCGTACCCGACACCTTGATACTAATCGACCTGTCTCGACAGTAGTGAACAAACGACCGTCACCTGGCAAGGACCTATCACCAGCAGCAATATCCACGACACTATCATCCCATTCTTTATACCCCCAAGCTGTGGAAGCATCAATATATGTGACACAACACATCTCACCAGGTATGACAACATCAAAACCAAAAGAATGCCCAGAGTTACCACGAAAAAACATTACTGCAGCAAGTGACATTATCCCCTGTGTCCTCCAGCCGATCACCCAGGTGACAATTACCTGCTCCAGTGCCATTCGACCAACCACACAACTTCTTACCTACACCTGGTAGCACCCTAGTTTGTGTCTTTCCGTATCCCTGATACCCTAATAATTCCTGGTTCCCTGAACAACGACACATTTCGACCACAAAACACAAAACTACTCTTCTTCACTAGAATCTCCACTCAAATACATACTGTTAAATGCCGAACCCGTAACAAAACGGCATACAATCACCCCTTTTCCTTATTCTTAGAAATTTTAAGGCCAACTCTGGGTACCCATAATGACAGGTGTCTGGATTATGGAACATCTGCCCCAATTGCTGCGACACAGGAGCTCCTTATGAATTATGGACTTGCCTGACTTATTTCGATCCCCAGCCTCTGGAGAAGACCAACCGATCAAAACTGTCTAAGCAGTTTCGTGCAAACCTGATCCAACAATGCGCAACTCTGCCCTGAACCTTGTCCCACATCAGGAGGATACTTCTCGAGACGACACTGGGTGTCCGCTACGCCTTCCTGCTAAACTATTTACCCTGGGACTCCGCCGTAAGCGCCGGGCATAGGTATAAATTTTGAACCCTTCACCGGCAATGGTGACATGTACATTTGTGAAAAATTCTCAAGCGGGACGTTAAACAATATAGAGCCAACCAAAAACTCAAATATTCTCAAAAACAACGAGGTAACACTATCTAATAAAGAATAAGCTCACTTTGCACCTGAGATGTCGTGGATTTGAATTCCGCTTCTAGCAATTGCGTCATTCCCAAGATTTTTAATTTAAGACGTAGTTGGCTTTTCGACAAACGCTTGGCGGTTAAAGTAAAGTATCTGATATAACTTAAAATCGGAGGTCCCGAGTCATTGTAGGCGTTGGCACGATAACGAGCCCTTAGTGCTTCTACCTTGAGTGGCATGCGCGAGTCAATTCGTGGGAATTTATACAACAGGTAGTGGTGTAATCCCATAGGTGATAAATGTTTAGAAAGGAAAATTATAAAACAAGGAACACTAGGAAAGTGTTATTCAAATCGTTGCCCCTTATCCAAGATGGTCGTGTTTTAGAAGTTTAAAGAATATTCTTATTTACCAGTACCCACGATTTTCCTTCCACTTCGTTATTATACAGAATAGCATCATCATGTATAGTAGTATCATGTGGAGGAGCATTTATCATGTAGAGTATTGTCATGTACAGTAGCGGTATGTCATCATGTGAAGAGTGACATGTAGAGTAGCGGTATACCATCATGCGAAGCGTGCTATCATGTAGAGTCGTGTTATCATGTGATCATGTGAATAGTATCATTACGTATAGTAGTGTAATAATGTGGAGTAACGTTATGTAGAGTATTGTTTATATGTTTAATTCTAAAAAAAAAAAAAAAAAAAAAGGCCTTGGTTTTAAGCCACAATAACAGATACGAAGCTTGAGCAACGTACATGTAAATCGCTTCAGGGCATATTGATTTGGTATAAGATTACACGGTGGAACACATATATGATAGGACCGCACGGTGGAGAACAATGATGATAGAGCTTACCGGTGGAGAACAACATTGACAGGATCAAATGTTGGAGCATACAATGAGAGGACCGCACGGTGAGGCACATTAATGATAGGACCACACGGTGGAGCACTTCAATGAAAAGACTGCACGGTGGTACACAACAACGATAGGACCACACGGTGGTGCACAACAATGAGAGGATTGCGCAGTTATGCACACCAATGAGAGGACCACACAGTGGTGCACAACAATGATAGGACCACACGGTGGAGCACTTCAATGAAAAGACTGCACGGTGGTACACAACAACGATAGGACCACACGGTGGTGCACAACAATGAGAGGATTGCGCAGTTATGCACAACAATGAGAGGACCGCACAGTGATGCACAACAATGATAGGACCACACGGTGGTGCACAACAATGAGTACCGCACAGTGGTGCACGTTACGATAGGACCGCACGATGGAGCACATCAATGAGAGGACCGCAAGGTTGAGCAAATCTAAGATACATGTAGAACCACACGATGGAGTATAACAATGACAGAATTAATTGTGGAGGACAACAATTTGTTGAATTAGGATTCTTCAAAGTGAATTCTTCATGCTCCTTTTCTCTTCGTGCCTATCATCGTCAACCGTGACTATTCAGTTGGAGCTCATTTAGTTAATCATCGATGGAAAATCTTATGAGTATTCGACATTTGATGGATCCGATTATCAACTGCTGTTTGTTTGCTCAAGCTTGGTCAAACAGTCGAAAGTGGCTGAATTACAATTTCTGGGAAAATAGCTTTACTACATGTGACTCGAGATGTAATTTATTGTATTATTCTTCTCATCAAACTCAGTAAATTATTTGTGATTTCAATGTTTGATGTTCAATTATTTGTTAATACCTACAGCATTTACCCGTTCTGATGTCGGATGCCGCTTGTCTATTTCGTGTAAGACCATATAGACCTCTTTGATAATCCTAGTCGTAGCGAGTCTCCGTTTCCAAAGTCTTCGGCACGTCATGCATTGCGACGTAAGCTGCAAATAAATTTTGATAGAGTCTTGTTGGGATTTTATAATGCCCTCGCAAGTTGTGTTCGATCTAAGCTTGGGAAAATGAAACACTCGAGGGAAAACTTTTTCATTCCTGGAGGTAATCGCGCCAAATTTGCACCATCAAAGCGCCCTATCGAGGGCCTGCCCTCTTCAAAGAAGAGGGGATATTGCTTTCCACCTGTCGCTCGCATACCAAATATTGTCCGTTCAGTATGTTTAAACGAGCCACTCACTTGATGAGGGTTGGTGATGAGTACTACTAGATTACTTCTATTGATTTTCAGGTCAAAAGGTCATCGGGTGGAATGCAGAACTCTGTAAGATTATTGTCCGTCCAATATCTTGAGAACCTTTGGTTTGATAATGATAATATTTCCTAGATGATTTGGAAATTGATAATAGAGTTTACCCTATCGCCCTTCAACTCCGGTCAACAAGTTATATGTAAAGGCAAAGATAACGAAGAGTGATCAATCTCGTAAGTTCCAAATAGAATACAAAAACAAGAGTAGGGCAAACACGGACTCCCGGAAGCACCAAAGGTGGGATCAGGTGCCTAGGAGGAGTAAGCATCCATTGTTGGCCGGTCACACCCGCCGTGAGCCCATAGTCTTGATCAGGTAAACGGAACAATCCGTAGTCAAATCAGTGTGTGAAAAACGGCTTAACAATGACCATGAAACACATCAGACAGCATTTGACTCAATGGTAGGTCATATTGGTAAACTAAATTGTTATAACGACCATAGAATTTACGAAATGCTGCCTTTAATCGTGACTGTTGAAACCCCTGCAACAACAACTTGTCTGTAAGTACCCTGTCTCGATTCAAAAACTGATCATACGCAGAACAAGTTCTTGCTTATTTGAATGACTTTTTAAATTAACAAGCATTCTGAGAGTATTGCAAATACATAGTCCCCTACCCGATTACAAAACATTATTGGACCTGGCAACAATATTCTAATTGCATTAAGTAGGCAAATGTATTAAATGGTAAAACCAGGATAGGACAAGGACCACAACTCAGTGA
>CAJDSM010091294.1:0-11640 GCA_903981925.1 Ostrea lurida
GGGGACTATAAGCTTTCTTCTTTTCTGTCTGTCTGTCTTCATGTCTGTCCCCATTTGGATTTCCGCACTTTTTTTCGGTTACTGTGCAGATATTCATTTTGATATTGCGGACATGACTTTGCTCATGCAAGTTACAGATTCAAAGTTCAGAGTTTGCGTTTTGAAGCCATTCATTTTTCACGAGTTATGGCCCTTTGACTTAGAAAATTTCATAAATTATTGGTTTTCGCCACTTTTTTCCACTGTTAGTAGATATCATTCGGATATTTGGTACATTGCTTTGCCATACCAAGTTACAAATCAATTATTTTTTTTTATTACATCGGATTTTCACTGAGTTATGGCCCTGGACTTAGAAAAACTTTCATATTTATTCAGTTTTTCAGGACTTTTTTCTCACTTGTGCAGATATTCTTTGATATTTGGTACATTGTTTGCCATACCAAGTACAGGATCTTCAAAAAAATGATAGGATTTTGATAGGATAAAAAATCCCCCAGTTCAAAGCTAAAGTCACTATTGAAAACTTTTGGGTATTGTTGCATATCATGTTAAGAGAGAACCCTATTGATTTCGGACAAATCCGCCAAGGTTAACCATGGTACCAAAAAACTTCGAAAAAATCTGAATACATGAGTTTCGTGACGATAACTCTAAAACTTTACGTCTGATTCAAAATGAAACTTGGAAATCTTTTTGGACTATCAAATGAGTTGGGAACCCTATCGATTTTCAGAAAAATCCGCCAAAGTCAAGGTCACAGTGACCAAATAACTTTGAAAAATTAATATAGAAAATAGGTTTCCGAGCAATAACTCCAAAACTTTACATCTGATTTAATTGAAACTTTAATATTGCTTACTCATCAATAGTGTAGAACCTATGGGATTTTCGAAAAATTTGTCAAAGGCCTCAGCCTCTTGGCTCACCTGTATGGATGATTTAATTCAATATTCATAACTCTTTACTTCGAAAACATTTGTTAAAGACATGTATAACAAAGTTGTTAGTTTACTAAATCTATCTACACTGAGCAAAGATATAAGCCTGTGGCCTCAGCCTAGGACAATTTAATTGTCTTTAGCTGTTCCAATCCATCTCATCGATTTATAGAATTACCCATCGTCAAAACTAACATGCGTGTTTCAAACAACATATGTTGGATAACGAACTAGAGAAGCGCGTCTTGTTAATATATTTTTTTTCTTAGCTAAAATTCAAACAAACCCTGATAATACATTGAAATCGTATGCCTTTGTCTAAGATCCAATAGATAGAACAGCCACCCGGAGTCAGTCTGTGACTGGCATATGCGTGCTTTTGTTAGTGCGAAATATAGCAATTTTTCCTTACTTCGTCAAACACTATTGTATGTGCTTGTTATATATATGGACATTATTTAGCCACGTCTTGGAGAGAATTGCTTATCATGAAAATTGTATGTTGCCATATCACAAAATTCAGACCTCATAAATGTGGTCACTAATAACCTGACACATGCAAACAGTATAAGATAGCTTCTCCAGATCTAAAAGATTGACTATCGTGCAAGCTCTTCAAACAATAGCATCTTTTATTTTGACGAGCATCTTGATAAGAGAGTTCCAAATTAACCGAGGGTGTAAGATTTGTATGTATGTTTTTGAGAGAACTTTATGCGTGTTAGATCGAATACTGGAGCTAATGTCATAGATGGTTTACTTCACCATATATGAGGTGCTTGAACGATAAGGTGTTTACTGAATATAGCACGCTTTACTGATTAATCTACATCAGCAAGATAATGTCAAGACAAGTTGAGGAGTTAATTTCGACAATGTTGACCTAATTATTTTAATCGAAATTTCCACTCTCGAAATGAGAAGCATTGGTAATAGTTATTGAGAAATCTTGCGACAAATCTTATTTCAAGGATATATATTGATCTGTTCATTTATCAGTAAAACAATTATACGGAAATGATATATAACTGACATAAAACAATGTATACAAGGTTAAGTGCGAGATTAATATCCTGTCAATCCCTTCTCGATAACACCTAGTACACAATGAAATTATTTTTGCGCATTATTAATAGAGATTTGCTATATGAGTGAAAAAATATAATTTATCTATTATTGATATTTTTAATAATTGATAGTAAACAAATGTCTTAACTCCCTATCTATCTATATCAAAAATATACTGGTGATCGATATCAAGCACGTAAATTTCACAATAACAGATATTTGACACAAATATATATCCTTGTGGAGATTTATCTAGTTGATTTATTATATGTGTCGTTCGATTACCATCAAGTCAAAATTGATTACCTACTTCATAGAACAGAAAATATGATGCGCCCACAACAAGGTTATTTAATCTATCGTGTACTTATGTAGCATTTTCATTGCAGGATCTGCGTTATCTAGTGACACTGACCTTATAAAATAGCCATATAAAAGTAGTGACAGAATAAAATAACACTTCAAAATTAGTTCGCGAAGCTACCATTGTTATCAACATGCCACTATTTTATATATATTTTTATGTTTTATATTCTCTACTAAACACTACCTATGATAAACTATGATATTATCTGCAAAATATGATAATCATGTGTGCTTTTTAGCGCTCTCTCTACCGTCGAGTGGACCACAATCTCTAAATCATCATAGTGGAGATGACTCACCACACTTGCACGGAATAGAGATAGTGTCTGATGCGAGAGGCAATAAATTTTAGGCCCTGTCACAATTTGACTCGGCCACCTTTCGTGGGGCACTAGTTTATGAGAGCAGGGAGATATCTCTTAGATTATTTCCGCTATCACCACGTTAAATATGTCATAAATGGAGAACGCTCTACCATTGATAATTAGATGATAGTCGACGGAATCTACAAACCCCTAACATGTATATCAACGTTATAATTTTATTATTGATAATATTATGAATTTTGAGTTATGATGGTTTGCGTCCCGTCAGGAATTGTTATGACAACATCTCATATTTCAGTATGACAGATCTATCCCAGATGGTGAGTGTGAAGTGTGACCAGCCAAAATTTAGTATAATTACGCTTTAATGAGCTGTAGCTTTAGCGAACCGTGTTCCGACTGCTAGGCTCTACTCATGAATAAGAATGCATCTATCGCCTCGTGAGTGCGCGCCTGATGGTCGTGCTCAGTTTCAGATCCCCGCTCGGCAATCGCCACCGGTCCCGCGTTCAACAACTGAATGTGACGTCTCATGAATTGTATAAGGATCATGATATATCTCTACTAGTCCTCAAATGATCCTGTGCTCCGCGATGTCAATGATCCTGAAGTGATCTGCATGCCTTTACTGGATTTCCCGCCAAAACAGTATACTCGAATGCAAATTCCACGTCGAGGCGTCTGTTCCTGCCAAGACATAGACACCTTAAATATAACGGAATGTTTTGGTGCACATCTGCTGCAGTGTGCAACAGGTGGTTCTGGCACACATAATAACCCCGAGATACTCTCGTCGCATGCTAAGACCAAGATCCCTTAGAAATGAGATAGTCTGAAATGATCACTGAGTCAATCATACGACATATGATGTTGTGCCTCATCCAACCCAATTACTCCGTTCTAAATCCAGCGCGTCGTACAGTGTACGATTGTGAGGGATCTTCCTAGAGGATATTCCTCGACCAGCGATCGAGAGACGAACAAACATCAACCATCAATCCACTTCGCATTAGTGTAATTCTGTGTAGCCAATATACGCCAGACCGTGAAAGCGCTCCCCACGTTTTCTCCCAATCGTAGTACACACGTTAAATTCTCAGACTTCTAATTAATGTAACTGAGCGTTATGGCAAGGGCAGGACATGTCACTACTACTTACACTGCTGACAACAATACACGCCAAGTCGTTTTTGGGTGCAGGAGAGACACAGTTTTTATTCTGCAGCACATGTGGCTAAACCGTCCCTACCATGTGTTATCCGTCGTAGTCACACTTTACTTTTGTAAGGTTAAAAGAGTCTATCTTGTGAGACCAGCCTACAATAAACATAGGGTGTCCTTATATATTTGACAGATATTTGGCGATTTCCAGTAGGAAATAAACAACATATTCAAACAAAGTTATGATAATAAAGTCAAAAAATTGACAACATATAATATATCTAGTCCAGGATGGCTTACTACTAATGCATCATACTACGCGTTTGACATATAGAAGTCATATATACTACTATACATCTTTTCATCGACGGACTCCGATTTTAGAAAACTAAATGATCACAGCATTAAACGAATGCGCGAAAAAAAATAGTTACGCACTTGACAAATTATATGGCCACGCGCATTATCTGAAGAATGTGATAGACATTTAAATCTAACAAATTATACCAAACATATATCCCTGCAAAGGTTGGCCACTGTGCATAGGCAGTATAGAAAAGCTACTCTACGTAATAACTCTACATCAGGTATTAGACCATAATTGAGCATGAAAGAATGCAAAACACTTTACACTGTTCGGGATCTTCGACAGTGAGTATATCGAGAGCGTTGAGAGACAATCTATAGCGAAGATATGGCTTGATACCACAACACAACAAAAGTCAGTAGTGCGACAAAGCCGTGTGTCGTACTTTGCGCTTATCATTGATACAATAAATACTTCGCTTAACTCAAAATAGGTACACATCAAATCATAACAGACTACTCTAATTAGTATCACGTTAGATTGGACACGAGCTGGGCTTCGACACTACGGTAAGCTCGCCGGTAGGAAAGCGAACGTCGTAACCGCCCAGTGCATCAAAATTATAAGATTTCGCCATTCATTCTTTAAACATTGGATGAAAAAAGGCGAAGTTTAACATGTATATAATGAGATGCATTCCTTAGTCTGTGTTAATTACTCTACAAACCGACTACACTCTAGATTATCTTTATCTGCATTCCTCAATTTTTCCCAGTGCGCCATAGAATCGTTTTGTCACCCATCAGTTCTATCAAGATGACTGAAATTATCTTAGACATCGTATATCATGAAACGAGAGCATCAGCTCGAGGTACCGACTGAAGACTACAACTAGTTTAAGTTATCTAATACCGCAAATGTCTTGGGCATATATATACGTGTTTGATATATAATACTCAAGTAGGTATAGCAATTTACATTTTCTTCCAACTACAGTATAATGATACGTTGAACGTATTAGCGACTAGAGGATCTTGAGGTCACAGGTTCCACATGAGTCCAGACAGGCATTGGTATCTCACGTCTCTGATCAGTGCCCATACGGTCTTTCTCGACATAAACATCACACCAGTAATTCGTATGCGTAAACATCCGCACCGTGAGTATCCGACAAGTTAACACTATTTCCTAGTATGGTTCCCTCAGCGATATTTTTACAACCATATATTCTTGTGGTTGCGAATATCATTAGCACTTAGGAGAGATAACATGTTAGCTGGGAGTTTGAGTGAGCAAAGTTCAATAACCAAGTTCCGTAGAATCAACCTACATGACGATTATCGATAGACCGCAAACCTCATTGTATAAAGGTCGGTGATTTATCAAATTATGAAGCTTTAGTGCATTAAAGGATATCTCCCCAGCGCTACTAGCTTCTTGTGCGTGAGGTCTTTGCTTCTAGAGATAGGTGTTTGGGACTCACAATGCTTCATGTACCGGCTTACTCAGCTTTGAGTTCAAACTTTTATGAAATATTATTTTGTTTTTTTACTATTCATCAATGCTATACGGCCAGATTATACATACTACATCTTCAGAGTGTGTAGTGACATCGACATCCAATCTGTACAAGAGTGAACACTCGAAACTGTGCTGCATAATCTTAGAGCATCGCGCTGATGATTCTCTCCATGGGTGAGGCAGATATCAATTTAATTCGGTGGCCTACCGCCTGTGCTTAGTGACGAATTCCGTGAGTTACTAGCGAGTTACCTCCGGTTCTATACCTATTTTAACCGATCGTCAATCACGGGAGAGGGAGATCCCACCCCATTCTGAGGGTTCACCTATTCATAGCGCAACCCACATGTTTCAAAGAAGGTAAATAGATGCTAAGAACCACCTACTTACAACTTATCCGGAGGTTTGCTCCCCTTGGTGATAATATAGGAAACGGAATATTCTCTTCCTATCTATAGACCTGCCCTGGATCACAGGGCCTGAGGGTGACCATTAAGGACTCCGCTGAGCCTTTATCAATTTTCTACCCCTAAGATGGACGATATCCTTGTTTAGAACACAGTGTCTTCTCAGCGAGCACACAGCGTCTGGATTATTCTGCGCCTCACTTCGAATACGTCCAATTGTCGATGATCTATATACCGCCTATTTTCAGGTCTCACGAACGAGAAATAGACAATGAAGTGGTTTTTAGATATATACGGCCCGTTGATGATTTTGGTTTGCGAGAAGCGGAGGGAATGACGAAGTAGCGGAGAGAGTGGATTTCGTCATTATAAACTTAGTAGTTTCATACACGAAGCTTAGTATCGCAGTATAGCGAGGTGTAGTGAATTTGCCTTTCCATCGTCCTCCACACTCGCAGCTTAAGCACTCCTTGCTCAGAGTAGCCTTTTTATTTTCTCTTCTGTCTTTTATTTTAGTATCCAATGCCCCAATCGCACGATCAGTAATCTGTGCACTGCCCCTCTCCGCTCTCACCCCTCCGCGTCCCAAGTATCTTCATGAACAAATCTCTTGTGATATTTTGTATAACTTCATGTCAAGATACTTACATTGGTACATACTGATAGAACATTACTTTGCTCTTTCCATTGATTTCTACACGTCTACCACTTCTGCTTCGATAGTGCAATATTGAAATTTGGATCTTTAATAAAGGGGGCGGTCACTATTTGTTGGGGGAAAACGTGTTCATAAATTTTTCCAATTTAACGAGAAATTACCGAATTGTGATGTATTCCTGATACATTATGATGTAAAATTCACATAAAATCACAAAAACGCTAACCATGTTGATATACACAAAGCTGAAAATTTTTTGTATTATTCTTCGTGTATCCTCACACCCATAAACTGCAGATTGATTAGCATCTTGTTGAATATTTTTTGGTCGTAATATAGGGAATCAAATTCTTATGGAGGAGGATAAAATTTCATTTTTTCCATAGAATAATTTCATAGTATTTGAAGAGATGGATTCGTATCATTGTGCTTTGTTGTGGAAGCTACTTGTAAAATCTTAAAGTCATGACACATTCACACCTCTTTACATTTAAGCATGATACAACTGCTGACTGGGTACACTTCGTGTGTTGAGACACCAATCATCTGTCCGAAACTCGTTGGGCAGTATTGGACATTTATATATTTTTTGCTGCGGTGGAGAGTGGGGTCAAAAAACTGTATCGTGATGAGCCGTTGCGGGACGTCGATTGGACTGATCGCGACTAAGTAGATTCAACTCTTCTTGCCAATATCGTCAATCAGCGTAAAACGAGACACACGATAATATGATAGATTGATGTTACAACCTATTTTTGTTGGAAAGATGAGTCATTTTAAATTTTTGGATTTACTTCTAGTCTATGTACATCACCAAATTCTAGCACAGAAATTGCGCATGATTTAATGAAAAAAAATAATAATGAAAGGAGATACAAATTAGTGTATTCTAGCTGTTTTGCAAATCTGCGATACCAAATAATATCAATATTAATTCGCCAGCTGGTAAAAAATTCACCGAATTATGTTGGTATGAATTTGTCTCTTTTACTTTAGTATTAAATCAGCAGGCGATAACAAAACTATTCCTGTCCAAAAACCTAATATATTATCACTGTTTTAGTATCGGACGAGGCTAAAAAACCATCATCTTAATTTATTATCATTGTGATAAGTGTTTCCGTATTTGCTTCTTTGTCGAATGTAGGATATATTGCAAACCAATATCCAAGCCTCTTTTACCAGCAAAAATAATCGGTACTCAGTGGGCCATTCTTCGGATACGATGAACCTTCGGGACTCGTGGGGCTTTCGGCACCTCGTACGAACACTGGCCGGAACTGCGGTGGAGCGGGGACACCGTTTATGAAGTATATGTCAATTTTTTTGGTAGTGTTTTATTCACTTTCTTAGTTCCTTAAAATGTCCTACCTAAGTCATTGCACGAGAAATGTACCGGGGACTGGGAAAAAAGAAGCACCAATCTATGGCCGAAATGGTTTTCAGCATGTTGTGACAATGTATAGGTTTTGACTAGTTTAGGCTTCACAAATTACGATTCTCAAAATCTGTGAATTTTGCATGGGAAAAAATGAATTTTCCCCCAAGACATTGACCACTTTATAATTACTCAATAATGCCATCTGCCAGATGGGTGAAGAAACAAGGAATATACAAAATTTCAGCTGTGTACAATGTATTAGGTTTCCTGTTTAGTTGTTCATATGGAAATGAAAAATGAATTTTCCCCCAAGACATTGACCCTTATAATTTCAATATGCACATCTGCAGATGGTGAGAAACAAGTATACAAAATTTCAGCTGTGTACAATGTATATTAGGTTTTGTGTTTTAGTGTTCATATGGAAAAATGAATTTTCCCCCAAGGACATTGACCCCTATTAGACCAAATTCAATATGCACATCTGCAGATATGAGCAACAAGTATACAAAATGTCAGCTGTGTACAATGTATAGGTTTTGTGTTTAAGTGTTCACAAAGTACGATTCTCAAAATCTGAATTTTCATGGAAAAATGAATTTCCCCCCAAGACATTGACCCCTATTAGACCAAATTTCAAAATGCACATCTGCAGATGGTGAGATACAAGTATACAAAATTTCAGCTGTGTACAATGTATAGGTTTTGTGTTTTAGTGTTCACAATGTACGATTCTCAAAATCGTCTCGTGAATTTTCATGGAAAAATGAAGTTTCCCCCCAAAATATTGACCCCTATAAGACCAAATTTCAATATGCACATCAGCAGATGGTACGTGAGAAACAAGTGTGCAAAATTTCATCTATGTACAATGTATAAGGTTAACAAAAATTGTTGTCGGACAAAGTGAAAACTATAGGGCGCCGTATCTCTCGATGCGGGACCATAAAAGAGAGAGAGAATAAAATGAGCAAAGCTAGCTCAGTGAGAGAAGGAAAGGAATACTATCGATACCGACTACTTTGAACAATATTTAATGCATCAATTTCCTCTCATCTGCGCATTGAAAATCATCCGGAATTCAAAACTTTCTTCTTGCTGATTCGGACATACATCACATGATTTTGAATGACAACCGACGTGTTGTGTGGAAACTTAACATATAAACACATGTACCAATTAAAAGGTCCATACTCGCTTTTCAAGAATGAGAATATTCCGTTTCCTATAATTAAGAACCGGGTTAGAATAGGTCCTAAGCATTCCCTGACGTGTCGTAAAAGGCGACTGAATGGGGTGGTCCTTCGGATGAGATCGGAAAAACCGACGCCCGGTGTCACAGCAGGTGTGGCACGATAAAGATCCCTCCCTGGGAGCATAGGCCTAAAATTTGCAGCTCGTCACCTGCAATGGTGACGTCTCCATCTGAGTGAAATATTCTCGGTTGGATGTAAAACAATAAATCATTACGGCAGCGCAAGCGTACATGTAGCATCCCCTCGCAACACAAGATTTGAGGCGCGCTCGATTAGTGTGTTCCGGAACTGGTATGAACTTGTTCCATAAATCCCATCTGTTCCTCCAATCTAATGCAAAAGAATTATAAAAATGGAGGCACAAATTGTTGTACCATGTTTAGACGAATTGTTGTTAGAAGACGATTGCTCAAACGAGAACCATGCAGACTGTATAATTATGTTTGCATCCGTCGTAATAACGTAAGTTGAGATATGAAATTACTTTAGATTAATCAATTTCACTCGTATTGATACATTTATCATGTCTATATTGACATGCATATTATATACAGGTATAATTGCATCTGAACGGAGGGTACGTAGGGAATAAAAGGAGGTGAGGAACAACACCTCCCCCCCCCCCTGGTGCTCCTAACATGAATTTAAACACCTCCCCCCTCCTAGCTTTTGTTTCCGTCAAGAGCGATAACTCGCATTGTCCGTTAGATGGCAATTCATCTGCCAAGGGGAGATGAGAGTAAGCGAATCGGACACTTGGCTTGCGAAGATGGGCGGAATGGTGCTGGCTAAAAGCTTGCAACTATTTTATTTTAATAAATTAAAGTACCCGATGCTGATAAATAGCCCAGTAGAGCCTAGAAACACTTAAAGTAAGTGGGTAAGGGATCCACAGGCGAAATCCAATATGGCGGTTAGTTGCAGGCCTTTACTATTTTATAGTATAGAGGGGTAGGAGCGTTCATATTACAAAATTACATGGGGAGCGCCTATGGAATCCTCAGAAACTCGAACCTCTAGGAGCATGGCTCAAGCAATTGTGGACAAGGCCACATCATAGCAGATAGGGCTTATCCCATTCAAAGATGGCTACTCGCACCATATCGGGGATAATGGACACCTAACTGCAGATCAAAAACATTATTATCATTTGTTGCCTGCGAACCGCGTGACTGATGATAAGAGCTTGGACTTCTGAAAGGCTGAAGTACAAACATCACTTGAAATCATTTTAGCTTATATTTTTCATAAATTCAGACATCATTGAAGAGTTCATGAATGTTGACCATAGGCGCTCCCCATGTAATTTTGTAATGATGAAGGTCCTACCCCTCTATACTATATGCGCTCCCCATGTAATTTTGTATGATGAAGGTCCTACCCCTCTATACTATATTTTATAGTATAGAGGGGTAGGACCTACATCATTACAAAATTACATGGGAGCGCCTATGCTTGGAAGGTAGCATTTCTGAAGATTTGCTAACTTTCACAAGGGTTAATATGTTGTACAAGAAATACTTGATCAAAATCCTCTTTTGTTGGAACCATCCATGTTGTGTGCCATCGTAAGAGGTCAAGACTGAATAACATTTTGGTATATGTATATAATGTCAGTTATAGATAATAAAATTTAAAAGTGCAATGGACTTCCATAATCAAGGTTAACTGTACTAATATTTCATTTAATGTCAACGAACCAGATCTGGAATGAAAATGCCAAGAACATAATTAACCTTGTCGCCATTCATTCAGAAGATAATTACTTGTGGAAAGTACATGTATCAACTAAAAATTTACAGATAATGGTAACAATTCTGATGGAATTTTGTTTTGCTAGTGGACTGTAATTGTTCTATTTAAAAAAAAATATATTTTTCTATGCAAATTCTTATAAATCAAATTTAGCAGTTTTGAATTGTAAACAGGTTTTCTGCACAATTGTTTGTTTTCGACACGAAATGCTTTGATATTGAAATAATCTTCAATAATGGAAGATTAATACTATCAATTTCTTCAAGGGAAAGTTAAAAATAGGAATCGAACCCTTTCTTCTATCGCAAAGATACGAAAGCGTGCATCAGTAAACCATGTTAGCATATAAAATGGCGAAGTAACAATGTATCATGGCTTACCTGCCCAGACACAAAAATTAAAAATTGTTACCTTGGCAAACTCGGGCTATTAGCATATCTGGAGATGCCTTCTGATTTTTGGTATGTGTTTTTTGGGACTATGATTAGTCTGA
>CAJDSM010091303.1:1346-12215 GCA_903981925.1 Ostrea lurida
AACCCACGTAACATCGATATTAAGTCGTCACCGTCTTAAAGTCGTCAGGTTAATTTCTCGCTCCCTTTCATTTGGCAGAAAGTTGAAAGGCGGTCTATTTCAAAGGGGAAGGTTTTGGCAAAAAAGTAACAAATCGCACTGACATTGACAAACTATATACTACAAGGTAATGATCTTCGTTATGAAGATGACGAAAAAAACGTTTTTACTTTCTACAAGGGCGACCATAAGTTTTGTTTATTACCATGTTTTAGGCAATAGCAAATTGAAGCATGCCAAGACAAGGAACTAATTCAATGATGTGTATTTTTGTATCATAAGTGATGTTGCAACGGAACACATTATAGTTAAACGCACTTTATTGTGTATTTTGTTAGTCAAATAAGCATCGAAATTGATTTGACGACATTGGGACTGCATGACGACCTAAGGGTGATTGTATATAACGATAGGAGAAAAATCCCGCATAAAGTCGTCACATTAAAAATCCGTTTACATTTGTGCCGAACGTTCAACTCCATGCCGTTCTCCGCTTGTGCTACGGCCGTTGAGGACAGGGACGCAGGGTTCTATACCCTGGATGGTCAACCAATGAGGAGGCAGTCGACCGGATGCAGTACTTACCAGCCCTCTCGACGAAAAAAGTCGTCCTTGGAAGCATAGGAGGGATGTGAGAGCGGGTTGTTGCAGGAAAGGTCACTCCCGAGCCCTTTTTCCCTCAGAGAACCTTGCCCTCACCTAGCAACAAACGGTTTCAAATGCGGTGCCCCAGACCACTTCAAAAGAGACTGCCCAGAATTGCAGGGGAAAGACGAGGTGAACAAAGGACAGGAGAACGAAGGCAGAATCAAAGAGAACCAGGAAAGCCGCCCTCGTACATCGTAGGCCACAACCTAGACGCGGAGCCAAGACCCATCCACTGTAGACCAGCGAGGGTTCGCGCAGAGGGAGGTGAGGAAGCTACGCCGGAACGTTCCCAGTTCAGTGCCAGGGACTAACGCCCTGGGTTCAGTCAGATGCCACGGGAAGATTTGGCTGAATATGCAGTGAGCTGGGAAGGTACAAGATCACGCGTGTGGAGTTCCGAGAGGCGTCAAGGAGGCAAGGAAACAGCGTTCTAACTTAATGGATGCCCTGGTTCTGTGACTTAAGTGGTGGGAGAGAGGCATAAAGCTCACATACCGAAGGGATAAAACGTTGTTCCTCGGGGGAAATTTTCACCCTACCCTAGAGGAAAACATTCCACGGGTTTGCCCAATGCCAAGGCTTTGGCGCAGGGAAGCAGCCGAGCAGTAGGGCGGGTGGGGGCAAAGTGTTCACGGGGCAGAAAATCGGGCGGAGGGGGGGTTTCGAAAGGAAAGAAGGGGGGGACGAGGCGGGCGGGAACCCAGCGGTCTTTCAAGTAGTGGACTGGAAGCGGAACTGTGCCAGGCAATTTCAAAGAAAAACCCAGGAGGATGAGTTGCGCTGGGAAAGTTGGTCAAAAACAGCCCAAGCCGGAGGGTTAAAGAGTTCACCAGGGGGGACATTTAACCCTGGCAGGCAAATGGGAGGCCCCCCGGGTCTTGCTATCTCCGGGCGGCCCATTCGGGGACAAGATCTCAAAGGTTTTTACCGTTGGAACATGTACGTACAGGGCCGTTTTGGAAGGGGCTTCAGGCCTGTTGTGGACACGGGCAGTAGTGGATCGTTCGACTCTTAAAATCTTACCCCGGAGGATCTCGAACCCTAAGCGCCCATTTTTCAAGCAAGGGGCATGTTACCCTTATTTTACACAGGTTCGGGAGGGAAATGCCCGCATTTGAGGGATTTCATTAATTTTCCCCGCAAAAGGGATTTCGCCTGGGAGTTTACGGAGGTTCAGAACATTTGGAAAACTGTTACGTAGTTCCGTTTGCAGGGAACCAAAGATGCTGAGGCTTAGGGAATGGGGATTTCTTTTAAACTGCTCGGCTGGACCCTTTTGGGCAGGGGGAAACCCACTGGCACCATGGAGTGAGGGAAAAGAACCGTCCCAATTGAGTTTTGAAGCCACCCCGGGAAAAAAAGTAATTTGGGGAAGTTCCGGTTTTCCCTGGAAATAAGGACTGTTCATATTCTCGGCTGCCTTCAGTAATCTTTTTTGTCCTTGTCACTAGAGATTTTGTGAGGTCCAGTCCAAATATTTTTAACGCCCAGCTTTTCAGACGGTTCTTTACTGGTGGGGCCGCACATTTTGTCATGGGCATTTGTTAATTGCCTCAGAATTGAGGGAGGTGACTGTTTTCTTCCCCGGCGAAATGCAGTGTAAAA
Organism: Ostrea lurida; assembly: GCA_903981925.1. NCBI lineage: Eukaryota > Metazoa > Mollusca > Bivalvia > Ostreida > Ostreidae > Ostrea > Ostrea lurida. The sequence continues at coordinate 3,639 of CAJDSM010091303.1, forward strand.
ACAGGAACCTTTTTCTGAAGATTAAATGAACAAAAATTTAAGAAACAGTGTGGACTTCCCCCTTTTTGGCCCACTTTACTATTACTCTAAAATTTGATATTAACTTTATAATGACCCTTTCCAGCATACAGGAATTAAACTTTGACGTTTCTTAAGGGTACTTAATCAATAAGGTGACGGGATTAGTATCGGTGTACAATTGAACGACATCTTTTGGGGCAGGGTTGCCTAAAGTCGTCATGGGCATTTTACCCTTGTTCTCCATTTTGTGGGCTAATAAATCATATAAGGATAAAATCACCTCTTTTCGAAGAGTAGCTCCTTTTGACTTGTGTTTTTCCATGCGATTAGCCTCCCAAGTATGTGAAATGATTTTTTTTCGTAGGGATCAGGTTAACCTCTTACAATTCTGTAAAACACACCACAGTCCTATAAAGTGAAGTCTAATGGTCTCTCAGTCAATAAGACGACGCAAAAAAAAAATACATTTTCTAGTGAAAAAAAAACTGACGGACTTAGTATCGATGTTTATATGTATAAAGAACGGATTAATATTAGTAAGGAAAACAACGTTCAGGAACAGGCATTTTTGGACCCCATGGCAGGGTTACAAACTGGCAAAACTCTAGATTCGTTGGAAGTGAGTGGCTGACGTTCCCAATTTATTGCGAGAGAAATTTTCCCGATTGGGGGGACCTTTAACCAGAGGAAATTTAGCAGTCTACAAAACAAAAAAAGCGCACTTTTTCCATTAGGAAAACATATGCATCTCTGATAAATTTTTTTAAGGAATGTATCCTCGTGTTTTCAGGTTTTAAACCACCAATTACCAAAAACAAGCCATACCCCGGGAAACTGTGTCCCACGTTTGATAATGGGCGATTTAAATTTCAAAACTGCTGGGAAACCTGGCTATACAGAAGGATATAAATTATATGTCTCTGGGGCTATCTTTTTACTGGACTCCATTACCTGGGATTTGGCAGGTTTTGAGATTTTTACCCAACAAAAGCATAAATTTCCAAAAATATACATTTTAAATTTAAAATATTTTTAAAGCACGGGAATATGCAAAAACCAAATTAACTTGTTTTATCTATTTATTTTTTGTCGAAATTATTTATCGGGAAAAGTTCCATGGACGGAAAATGCTTCTATATTTTACCCAACCCACTTGCTTATTTGGGGAGTTTTACTTGTGGAAAAAAAACTTCGAATTAAAAATCGTAAAATTTCTCAATAATGGTTTGTTGATTGTAAAAAACCGTGCAATAAAACAAACATATCTCTAAAATCTTTTTAATTCAGGAACTTTTTCCACCACCATTTTATAACATAAGAATTACTTTTCATCCGAACCAACTAAAAACTAAAGAATTCCCCTTTTCCCCATTGCGCTGTTTTCTACCACAGCCCCACAATAGATCGTCCCACTTTCCTGCGGGGGCTTGATAGTGAGGATGTTTAAAATTGGTGGGAAGAGGGCCCCAAAGTTCTTTACGTCACGAGTATTTTAAAACCCCGGGACACCAGAGTCCCGGTTATGGGGATTTACCGCTTAACTGAGCCAACATCTTCTTTAACAATCTTATATCAATGGAAATTGTTGTAGAAAATAGGAATCTTAATTTTGGAAAATCAAAGCATTTAAATTAAAACCTTTTTAAGGATACAAGTTAGTGGTTAACATGGCAACGACGGCCTGTAGTAGTTAAAAAAATTCAAAATAGAACAGATTAAAACCTTGGGGAACTCAGTTGGTTCAAACCACATTTCGTTTCCACACTAGTCAATTTCTTATATAGCAGGGGGATTCATTACGGTTCGTCATCACGCTCTCTCTCCTCGAATATATATTTACCCCTTTTATTATCCCACGTTCATAATAATTTCCAAGCAGGTTTGCTGATCATAATCAAGACATCACTGGGGAAATTCCATTTAACCATAGAAAGGGAAAATTAAACGCCGACAGGTTGTACACAGGCAAAATATTGGGCAATTAAACCAGGCCCGCTTTATCAAGCGAAGGAACCATTTTTTAGCCCACACGTTTTTTGGCTTTGTCTTCCAAGTCCACGTTTGGGATTTTCCGTTTTCTTTCACGGTTTTTTTAGGACGGGAGACTAAATGGTTTTACTTTTAGTGAAAACTTTAATGATTTTGTCCGGACGGGCTAGCTTTAACTCAGTCACATATGAGAAAAAAAAAATGTCGTTTCCCAAAAAGGACAAAGAACTGACTGGCGTTTGCCTGATAAATATGTTTTCGGTTAAAAACAGGACACCAGTACATTGCTAGGTTGGTCGGATATAGGTCTAAAACAAAATCGGAATTCCCCCACGATATGGGGGGGACTAACCGCTTGATGATGGATTTATGGAAAGGTTCATTTGAGGGCTTACGATAATTAATTTTGTGCTTGGGAATAAAAGTCTTGTACGAAAATTTTGGGCACTATTACAGGAAAAAACACTTCGCGAAAATTAGTTTTTTAAGTCCCGGTAAACAGGAATAGTTTTGTCGACAACAGGTTTTTTGAAAACTCGAGGAGTCCCCCACGATGGGAACCACCCGTTGATGATGGAAATCCAAAGGTTCATGAGGCTGCGATAAATTAATTTGCTGAAGTAACGTGTTACGGAAAATTTTCCACTAATTTTAAGGAATAAACAACTGGAAATAACAGGAAAAGTATTGTAAAACAGGGTCTGGATTCCGGATTCCCACGTAATGGGAACCCACCGCGCTGATGATAAAAATCTTATAATCGTTTCATGAGGCTCGATAAGATTAACTGAGTAAAAGTGTTAACCCCAGGAAATTATTTCCCCGCTTCGGGGCCCGCCACCCCACTCCGCCAACTTCACCATTTTATAAGCTTTTTTGCACTCGTCGAACAAAGCCCGCAAAAAAATATAAGTATATTTTATATTTCTAGAATAGGTATTTTAAACCAGGTGGATGAGTCTTTGTTCCTCCCATGGCTATTTTTCAGGTCTGTTTTTCCTCATCGTTTCTCATTAAAATTTACTTTTGTGATAAAATTGTTTGTACATTTTTAAAATATTGTTTTATGTATTTATTATACACCTCTTGTATTTTACAAAACTTTTATGGTTCCTCCAGAGTACCATTTAAATTTTTTTCACTTATGGGCGTGGCAATGAAATAAATTGGAAATTCAATAACTTTTACCACAAGATGGCACCTCATGGCAAACTAAGCTAGTTCCCAATTTCTGATATAAAAATCAGACGATCTCGCAGTGCTGTGTGAACCACAAACTTGGGTATTCCTTTTTCTGTGCAAAATTATGAAAGGGGTTCTATAAGTTTACGAAAAACAACTGAGATTTGCTAATATCTTACATCCCAAGGCATTAAACTTAGCACAAAAAAAATACCACGGAAACCTGTATTTGGTGTGTTAAAAAAAACGTATTGCTTTATTCGAAAAATCTTTGTGATGTGCAAAATCTTGTTTGAATGTTATATCCGAAATCTTTGTGATGTATTATCCCGAAAATCCTTTGTGATTGTATATTCAAAAAAAATTTGTTGATGTATGTTTTCAAATTTCTTGTGATTGTTATTCGAAAATTCTTAAATTGCGATTATCATTATTATTCCGAAAAATCTTTGGTTGATGTATATTTCTATTAAATCTTGTGATGTATGTTTCAATAATTCCTTCTCCCGTCCTTCCCTGTGAATGTTTATTTCAAATCTTTTTGTAAATGTATATTCCGAAAAATCTTTTGATTGCATTATTTCTATACTATTTTTTTGTGGATGCATTATTCTATTTAATCTTGTGACGTTATGTGCAATAATTTGGCATTGTTTGTTGAGACAATACAACAGTGCACTAGTTTCTTTCTAGTCGGAGCGTATCTTTTTTTGTGGAACTAAACATGGGACCCACTTAAACTCCATGATGCTCTCTCGAATTCGTCAGGGAGGTGTTTAGGATCTATAAACGCTTTTTGTGTGGAACTCGCGATTCGAGTAACATTATTGAATGTTTGTGGCTGCAGTGTGTACCAAATTTCTCATTCTGCTTCCATACGTCTTGTCGCCAAGTATAATAACCAAAAAACTCAGTAACACGGTATGAACCAAAAACAGCCGGCGATTTTTCTGGCATTATATCCTATCGTGCCAACTTTCCCCAATAACTTACTGGGTGAGCAAACATTCCATTTTTCAATATACATTAGACATATCAGGGTTTTATAATCTCTTTCAAAACCTTATCGTCGGATACGGGTAACTAATTTAATTTACGCAAAGAGGCTTGTTTTTTCGAGGCCAGGCATTAACTTTTTGCATAGTTTGTTTCAATTTTAGCGGCAATACTTAAGCCCATTTCTTTAAACCCCCTTTTGCTTTTTTTCTTCCGGGGCATGTACTGTTCCCATTTACCTCTGAATGGAAGACAATGGCCTATTCAAGGGGTCCAGTCACTTGTCTACCAGCGTCGGGACAGGGAACCAACCGCTTGTGAGCGCGCTCTCTCCAATTTTTAACTTTCAGTACTTTTTGGATTTTTCTGTCTTCTTTTCCCGCGCTATAAAAAAGGATTTTTTCAACGATATTTTATTGCGGGCATTAGCACGGGTGTCCCAAAAAAATTTCAATCTTGTAATTAGATCATGACAAGAAATTGGGAATCTATTTTTAAAATGTTGTGTTTTATTTTAAGCTCTCCAAAAAATGAAAAAATATATTTTGATTCACTGGAATATTGGATATCAGGGAAAAACTATTTTTTTGTAATTGTGGAAGTTTTCTTCTTGGAATGGCTTGTTCGATTGTAAGGGCAAAGCGATTCATGATGCCTAGGAAGCCATGGCTTTTAGCAAAAGGGCCCGGCTAAAAAAAGTGGCAAGGGGACAAGTGATTATTTGTTTTAATTTACGGAATTACGCGTCCCAAGGGTCATAATTCTGCAAAAAAGTTCAATTGGGAATGGAATAAATCATATTGAAAGATTCTGCAAGGGGGCATTGACTGATTTGACGGTACTGACAGATAAACAGACAAGGGAAGTGCCAACCTGAAAGTCCCCATTAGAGCCCACCAGGGCAGGGGAACTTCATAATTTAGAAATTTGTTAAAAAAAATGATAAAGGAAAAACGTAGGCAAACAAAAATAGGAACTAGCACTGATACCCCACCCAGTTTATTTTCAAGGAACCCTTTCTTTGTTTTTGCAGGTGGGTTTGATGAATACAGTAATACATCTAGTTATATTGGGCCAACCATTTGAAGTAAGCTCTCTTCTCTTCTCTCCTTCTCTTCTTCTCTCTCTCTCTTCTCTCTCTCTCTTCCTCCTCTCTCTCTCTCTCTCTCTCATTCTCTCTAATTTAAAAAAGATTATAATATTAGGAAAATTAAAAAATTCATTGTCTTCTCTTTAACAAAGCAAACCGATTATAAGGGAAACTGGAATCAAAAGTATAGGCAAAAAACCAAATCATATAAGGATTTTTATGGGACCCACTTGGACTTCTTCAAAATATGTAAAAAGGTTCCTAGCCTTCACTTGAAAAGGAAAAAACAAATTGTATGCTAATAACTTTTACCAAACCACCACTACATTTTTTTCTCAGTATTATAGGAACAAACATAGGGTTCATTTAGATTTTGGTTGCAGGGGATTTCATTTCCACAAAATTTTAAAAAGATACTAGCATATACCAAAAACAAAAAACACCAACAAGTAAAAATGCTAGCAACTCTTAATCGTTTTAAACAGGGTCTAGATGTATAATTTTCCTTATATTCTTAATTACTTCTGATTTTCTTAAGGTACTTTATTAGGTGTTTGTCAAAAAAACAAATTTTTTCAAACATGATTCGAAAAAATGACAATTAAGATTTGTTTTTCCTTTTCCACTCTGTTTGGAACTTTTGAAGTTTCTCCATTCTAACTAATTAAGCGGCAACTACCACTTTTCTCTTTTCCTCCGATTCTTACTTCAGGCATCATGGCTATCTTAAGAGGTCTTGTTTTAGGTCTTGCTCGGGGCAGTGAATGAAAGCTTGCAGTTTAAGGGGACTTGTTCTAGTCCAGGTCTTTAAAAAAAAAAACCCCCATTTAAAATTATAAAAACATACTTTAACCAATATGGTCCTTGGATTATCTGCAATTTCAAAAATCACACAAAAAACTGTTAAAACTGGAGCATTTTTAACAAAACCTATGGGGACCCACCTTTATCTAAAAGGATTAGTATTGCTTTTCATTTTTGTCATTTTCTTTAATTGTCTTTTGTCAAATTTTTTTTATTTTAGAAATCAAAATGAGTCCTAAATGAACTTCATTTACAAAAAGTTCCCACTTTCTGTTACAAAAAAAACCAATTTCATGCATTTTATTTGTTATTTTTTATTTGCAACATCTAAAAAATGATTATTTGATCTTTGGAAAATTGTCACATTTAATTTTTGGCTTCACAAAAAATTTCAATTCATTATGTTATAAGTTTGTTCCTTTACTGTAACTTTCGAGAAAACATCTCAGTCATTTCTTTAAAGTTCATTTTAATATCATTATTATTTTATTCAAAATTCCTTTTTTAACTGTATTTTACAAAAGGAATTAAGGCAATTTTGCGGGCAAAGTAAAAAAATTTCACCAAAAAAATGGAGTGATCCTATCCCTTAAAGTTTCATTAATTTTACAATTTTTCATTAAAGGACCTTTTAAAAATTATTGAACTTTAATTAAAAACTTAAAGATGTCGTATTCTTAATAGTAAGCAAAAAAATGTGTGGTCTTACTAATGCTAAAAGAATTCTTTGTTGGCACGAAGTTGTTTGCCACTTTATAAGGACTATTTGTTTCGTAACAATATTTGCACGATTACTATGCCACACCACTATCCTTAAAATCTTAATTCCTTACAATGACTTGTACCCACCAGCGGTTTTTCTACAAAAAGACTACCCAGTGTTTCTCTTACAATGGACTACCCCCCCCAAGTGTTTTTGTCTTTACAATGATTACCCCCCCAGCGTTTCTTCTACAATTGACTTACCCACCAGCGTTTTCTCTAACAATGGGGACTAACCCACCAGCGGTTATCTCTACAAAAGGGGGGGACTTACCCAGGGTGTGTTCTCTACAATGACTTCACCCCCAGTGTTTTGTCTACAATTGGAACTTTTACCCCCAGTGTTTGTTCTAACAATGGGAAACTACCCACCAGTGTTTTGTCTTACAGATGAAACTTACCCCCCAGTGTTTCTCTACAATGACAACCCACCAAGCGTTTTCTTCCGCTTGCAGGGACCTCTTTTCAGATTTCAGGGGACAAACCAAAACCAGAAGGTTACACAGAGCATTGGAAGTTTCTTCAAAACAAGTTCCGACCCACAATCGGGATCTTAAATCCTTTCATGCACTTCCTGAATTCGTTCTCATCGCAGATTCACCAAAACATGGGCCACCTTTGTCACAGGAAGGAGGAAGAAATTGGATTAATATTTCATCTTCCACAAGGGAACCCATTCAGTGCCAAAAATAACATGCAAGGATTAAATTTACATAAAAAAATGAAGGGAAAAACTCCTAGTCAAAAAGGGTCCTAAAGGAATTAGGATACCTAATAATTATCCCAAAAATATCAGGAATTAATTCAGACATGTAAAATAAAATGAGGAAAAAAAAATTTTTTTTGGAAACATTATAGTACATGTTATATTCTAAGGCACCTCTTCCTCTAATTATATTACACCATTCAAACCTTCATTTCCTCAAAACTTGGATGGACAGAGAAAAAAAACTTCGAAGATATCCAAGGGATTTGAGGTATCGAAGGGTTAAAATACTTCAAAGCATAGTGGATGGTACTTTCAGGAATTTATTCGAAACCATATCCATTGGGTTTTTTGAGGACATTCCCAGTGTTCAAAAGGATTACCAAAAGTTCAACTATTATAAGGCTTGATATATAACACACACATGGGGAAATGAAAAATTACTTTGGAACTCATAATCCTCTCTCATACGGGAACAGTTCCATTATTTTTTACAATTTTGTGTGAATCAACTCCAATTTTACAAGCATTTATTTGAACAAAACATTTTTTTCTTGATACAGACAACATTTATAGTGTTTTTTTTTAACTGTTACGTACCTAAAAGAAGTTTGTTGTACTTGGGAAATTGCTGAGTGCTCGGAAACAGAACCCGAGTTAGCCTTGGTACCCAGCTCTGTTCAAACACTACGTCGTATTCTTTCCCATTCCCAAAACTGTGTCCACGAATGTTTTCTTATGGATTCCATAGGACCCTCACAACTTCACTACTTTTGGAAACAAAGCCTGAAAGGACCCCACCAAAAACTTTCCCATTAAACAAAAGGACAAGTATATAACATACTTTGCAATTCTCGTCTTTATTTCCTACTGCTTTTAAACACGTTTGAAGGCCCAGGCGGACTATAAATAGCATTTCTTTTAGCTTTTAACACATGTGAAAAAGGCCAGGGATTATAAATAGCCATTCTGCATCATAGGCATATATATAGCTACCAGCCCTCTCGACGAAATAAGTCGTCCTTGG